>SNQJ01S0039526.1:54486-66340 GCA_010110895.2 Picea sitchensis | reverse complement strand
CTATGTTTCCACATTCATTTTTACATTCATTTCCCCTTTTTTTCTAAGTTCCAATTTAGCATGTCTAGCACATAATCGGTAATTAAATCTTTAGATAAACATTTCTCTTTTAAATTCTTAACTTGATTTTTCTTCATCCCCCTGTTGGAGCCGCCTTTGTTTTTGGCCTGTCACAATTTTCAAATTTGATACTTGAAATCTAAAGTTGATTTTCTTTTTCCTTCCGAGGTGATGGGACCTCTGAAACCTGGTCGTGTGAGTAGCGATGATTTTCTACTCTCGAAACAAGTCCACTTTCGTAAGAATGTTCGCTCCTTTTTGTTTTACTTCGGGATCTCGCAGGTCGGATGCTATAATCCATGAGTTCACACATCCCAATTCACGAAACGGCGAAGTCGTTTTAAGTTTTCACTCAAGACAGTAACCAGGGTAAAATCTTTTAACTCACGATTAGACGTCGTCGGGGTTTCGCGCCTCGGCGTTCGCCAAGTCCAAAATTTTATCTTTACAGCCCCGAGAGCCGAGAACGTGAAGTTCTTTCTGGATAACCCATGTCAAGGATCAGAGGCAAAAAGCTAACCACGGTAAAAGTTGTTCTCGGCATTTCGCCACTCGGCATTATCTTTTTCGAAAATTCTAGCTTCTAAACCCTGACTCACGAAGTCACGAGGTAATTGTAACATGATTAATTAGTCACTGAATTCAAGATTATCTTCCCCTTAATTAAGTCTTGATTCGCAATCTCGCAGTTTCGCGACTCGACGTATAAATCTCCCAGAAACTTGTCTTCGAAATCCTGAATTGCGATACGGTGAATGAAATAATTAAAAAATTAATTATGCCTCCAAATCACAATTACCTTTAATTAAACCAAAATCGGTCCTCGCGGTCTTGGGAGTTAGAAACTCAAAATGTTAAAAGAAATTCCACGATATAATGAATGGCAAAGAAATTGATTAGCATTGGCAGGATTGGATTAATTAAGCTAAAGCAAGATGTATCCCGCGCCTCGAGGCTTGCACGTTTCCTGAGGTAGCCATTTCTCTCCATACTTTGACTGACTATCAAACCGCCAAAAATTTATGACATTTATGGAGAAATAGGGTAAATCTACGCATATAAGATTGGATTTTACGCAATAAATTTATTTCTAATTATGATTTGACAGGCTTATTTTGAAAAGTACCAAGTTTTCAAATATATATAAAAGTTTCATTTCATTATAATGAACGCATTTTCATAAGCACGTAGAGCTCATCACTTCTGAGTAAACTAATTTCTGCATGTATACGCAGTTCTATCGCAGAAGAGAGAAAACTCAAGCTTCAGATATGGCTCCACGGAAAGCAGCAAAGGCGAATGTTGAGGTCGCAGGACAAGGCTCAGACAACGTCTCTGACACTTCACCCCGAAGTGTCGATTCTGTCCCCAACTGGTCATTTGTTTCAAACATTCTGCAATCGGAATTGGTAGATTATTTAGACGACTCAAACGACAATGAAAAGGATGATCTAAACACCAAATACAAGATAGTTGTCCAATCCGGAATGCACAGGGTAGTAGCCAGACCATGGTTGCTCCCATATTATGACATGATCCGATGGGCGTTGGATCACGTAGACATACCCATCAGGACTATCATGAATGGGCAGTGGGTCATGGTCAGGACTTTTAGGCCGGAACATATCCAAACCATGTATAAGCTCTCGATGACGTCTGAATACACATATGGCACTGAGTTCCTGGAGGAATTCAAAGATAAGGAGTGCAAACAATATGATAAAACCATGCCCAGTTTGATAAAGGATTGGGTTTCGCGCACCGCGAAATTCAGAGAAAATGACCAGGGCGTTTATTCAATCGCTTCATTGGAGCCACAATATAAATATGTGGCCATGATGACATGCCGGCTATTTGGGAGAGAGGACACATCGCATTTTTTCATCGCGTGGGTGCCTCTAATGTTTTAGGTCACAGAAGGTTGCTCTTTTAATAGGGCAAAGATACTCTTGGATAGTTTGGCCAACCGGGTCACAGAGTATCGGGAGCAGAAGGAAAGTGGGAGGCCGTCCTCATTCTTCATGTCCGCATATATTATGGACGTGATATGTTCCATGACACCATTTCCATTGATGAGCTGGGCTTGGACTCCGGCCGAAGATAGACCCATACATGTATATCATGAAAAGCTATGGGAGAATAAAGCAGAAAGTTTTGCATACAAAATTTTTAACTGGGTGATGGTGCCCTTGCATATCGCCATTTTTGGTCACCCACCACCTCATATCTCGAAAAACATTGCAGCAAATCTGAGCGACATAGTGGACTGGTACATGGAGGCAGAGTTCTCGTACTTCAGAGTGTTCGGGGCTGTTGTTCCCCCGCATGCGCTACCTTTGTTCATTCCCAACAAGCTGGCTTGTCGCGAGGTCACCCGACAAACAGTAATTGGCGGGGTCAGTAAAGAACTCAAAGGGTACTCAAAGAAGGTATGGCCGTCTTTTCCCATTCGACTGAATTCTTTTTCTTTATTGGATTTCGGGCATGCCAAAGCCGAGGCCGCAGCCCTGGAAGACCTGAATCTGGTCTCCATCGAGTATAAGAAACATGATCCACAAAAGGTTGTGAGCAACCATTTAGCTAATTGTGGGCTCAAGAGGTTTGAGCATGAGAATTCTCCTTCGGATGACATTTTCCGAGGGGCGAGGTCTTATGAATAAGTTCTAGCCCAGATCCGATCCTTGGATCCTGAAGACACGACCATTGTATTAAAATTCCAAGAGCATAGACGAAGCAGCCTCCCCACTGTGTTGCGAGGTGAGAGTCCGGGTGTTTCCGAGACAAAACAGAAGGATACTGAAGGTCCCAAAGATGAAACTCCTGACTTGGGAAAACACCAGGACGAGGGGAAACAAACAAAGAATCCCGAAGCAGAGGCACAGACTCCAGACCTGCCAAAGAAACAAAATCTAGAAACCGAGACAAAGACCCCTGAACCGCCAAAGAAGCAGGACCCGGTCAACACCCCAGGAAAATCAGCGAAAAAAATCGGGAAACCCATCACTTCTGTCACCCCCTTGCAATCGACGCAAGGAAATATCGAGGAAGGATGGATATTCAATGAGGAACTGAGGCCCATAAGAGCAGAAGAACTTCCTCCCAATGAGTTTTTCTTTGATAAAAAGAGAAAAGCGGTAGTAAAGAGGGAATTCTACCAGGAGGGAGAGTCGACTGTTAAGAAATACAAAGTTATGACCGACGGAAAGAATAAGAAGAATGAGCAATTCGCCACTGAGATCCCAGGGACCCTAGGAGCATATGCATCGGTGAATAAATTTTTTGTTAGACTTTTAAGGAACCAACTCAAAAGGAAAAATCGCCTGATTAGGACTCTCGAGGCCAGATTGGCCTCAGCCATGGAAAATGCTAAAGACCAGGTGAGCGTGGAGATAGAGCTGGCCCGACTAGCTGATAAAAAATAAATAGAGGTGTTCAAAACCAAGCTCGAGCAAGCACAACTAGTGGTCCGATACGGTCGGATACAGGCGGGCCAACAGAGGAATATGATTGAAGAGCTGCAAGCTCGGGTATAAATCGCTGAAAGTAGAATGATCAACGTCAAGAGGTTCAAATCCCAGACAATCAAAATTCAGAGCAGAGTCTCTTCAGCTCAACAGAATTTGCTCACCAAAATGGGAGCGATCCGAGAAAAATGTCTGTTGGTAAACCAGGTTTCCGAGAACCTAGGTGCCAGGGAAAGGGATGCAGGAGCGGCTCGGGTAGCCTTCCAGGAGGTCGTGATAGTCACTAATAACAGAGTTTCTGTAGGTACTCACAGGCTCACCGTCTCAAAACAAACCAGGGGAAATATTCTGTTAAAGGAATGGGAGCATAACATTGCCGAGGGAAAGCAACAAGCCCTGAAGATAACCCATTCCTTGGAGGAGGCTTTAAATTCTATAGATGGCGAGCTACTGGGCATCGACAATGGAGGCGACGCCGAGACTTTGGTACAGATGAATGTGGAACATATCTCACTTGATCTGAAAGAAAAGGAAGAGAGAGATTCAACTGATATCTCTCAGCTGACCACGGTGGACATAACCCAAATTGACAGGTGCATGATCAAACCTAGCGCTCAACTGTGTGCCATCAAGATCATCAATGGACAGATGGAGGATAGGCTACAACAGTTGGCCCGGGAATGCTACTTCTTCGAAGCCAGTTGTCAAGCTGAACCCTCGTGGTTAATATCCCAGCTAGTAGACAGATGTATCACATGCACCAGGCTCACACAATGGTGAACGCCTAGCACCAAATAGCGACAGAATGGGAGAAATGGAGCGATTTCCCTCTCCTCTGTCATAACCAAAAATTGTGTGACTATTGAGATTCTACCTGCTTTGTAAAAATTGTATAAATGTATCACAGGAAGAAAGACAAAGGGCTGGGCCTTTTTTGAGATTTTGTAAGAGAGTTTCTACATTGAGATTTAATACAAGCATATCTGGAGATTCTCAATTCCGTCACTTCTGTATCACAAGTTTGCTTCCTTGTATCTCATTTTTTACATTGTAATTCATATTCGTAATTGATGTGCTTTGTTATAATTTAGTACGACCACTACTATAACGAATGAATTTGGGTTTTTTGTAATTGTTTATTGTCTTTCCTCTGCACCTGCTATCAGCGGTGTAAGACCAATCTGCTTTTTTATAATTCTACATATATTCTTTGTTACATTGGTTATTTTCTTACATATTTTCCTCTCCCATTTATGTCGTGATTTTTTCCCTTGGTTGGAACCTTACACTGTAAACGACTCAGTGTTTTTCTCCCATCTCACACCTTTTATAAAAATATGATACAGTTACGGGAACGAGCCTTAGATTTGCATCCATATTTTATTTCGACAACCGTAAGTTCTCTTTTATAAGATCAAACTGAGACAACACTTAACCTTTCTTAAAGTCTCTTATATCTTTAATGTTCCCCCATGACAATTCCTGCACAGACTCAACCTAACGTTGAACCCAGACTACTGAATCAAACACACATTTCCTTAAACCTCTTCGACATCATTCTGAAAACGACAACTAACCGGGCTAAACTCGAACAATCATGGACAACCATTGAGCGAGACATAACTATTCAGGAACAGTTGGAAGCTAGATAGCGCCAACGTAGGAATCTTCCCTAGTTTCCTTTACCGAAGGTTTACGCTTCCTTCTTCTACAACTATCACCCACTTTCGAATGCCTTGACATTGTACTTGTAAGCCTTAAGTACAGACTCAGGAACAACATCTTTCTGGCACCATTGTCGGGAAGCGAAGTTACGGAATCTTTTTCCCTGGGAAAATGACATTTGATTTTCATTGAAAGTGTTACCCTTTGATAGTGAACAAAGAGTACACACCTTTTAAGGATTTTTATCTTTCACTTGGTGACTCCACGAAGAAATAAACTGGCATTCGGTCGAAGGAATACCAAACAAAACCCAGATGGTGAGTAGATTACGCCAGTTACCGATCCTGAAAAAATTCTAAAGGCGAGAGGCTCTTTTAAGCCAACCACTGCAGTTTACCAACTTGAAATCCCATCACTGAAGGTTGAGAGTCCTTCCAAACCCTCGACCTTGCTCAATCCTTGCTTTGACGCTAAACATTCAATGCCAATCTGCTCTGAAATTAGGAGTGAGATTCATCCAATAGTCCCCTTGATATAGAGGGGAAAGGGCCCTCTTGAAGGTTCATCGGCTTTTAAAACACCATCTTATCTTCAGTTGAATTTCCTGACTTCTCCAAATCCTGAAGAGTGTGTTACACACTCGTTTCTCACACCCATCGGTTTTCCCGATTCCGTCTCTTGCAAGTCCGAGGAACCAACTCCTCGCATTCCTTATCTTTCCTCATCAGAGTCTCCTCTTCGTGAAGAAAATAAAGTTTCCCTTTTATTTTTCGAAAATCCCCTTTATAACTTTCCACAAACAACGATGGAAGCCGCCGGAGGAGGAGGTGGAGGGTTTATAGGAGGAGGTGGAGGGTTTATCGGAGGAAGAGGGGGAGGAGTCCCTTTAGGGGGAGGTGGAGGTGTCCCTCTAGGAGGAGGTGGAGGTCAAGGGCCTTCCCCCCCTCCCAGATTTTTCGTGAAAGTCATAGCCAGATACGCCTCATTAGTATTGCCCGTCTCCCTACACGATCTTCCAGAAAATTACATAAAAAATTTACAAAAATTCACCGGAGAGGGGGATCTGACTGCGACCGAACATATAATTTTTTTCGACCAATTCGTAGATGTCTTCGGTGTCGAACACGAAGATGTATATTCGAGACTCCTTGTCTAGACTTTTGAAGGTCAGGTCCGAGCTTGGTTTCGGAGCCTACCTACAGCTTCTATCCTGTCATATGATGCTTTGGAAGATGCTTTCCTCAAACAATGGGGCGAGCGGAAATATAATCTTTATTATCTAACCGAATTTGGGTCTCTGAAGAAAAAGAACTCAGAAACAGTCATGGAATTCATTCAGAGATTCAACAAACTATACAATAAAATCCCAGCTTAGGTCAAACCATCCCAACCCGCGACCAAAGTGACTTTCGCCGGAGCTTTTGAGCCAGATTTCGCACTACTTTTGTGAGAGAGAAGGGGAGCCACCTTAAACCGTATGCAGGATGATGCGGTGGAAATAGAGCCTAACATGATGGCTTCGGGTAAGCTTAAAGCCAGATTAGAGACTGGAAACCGAGAGACCAAGCGCTTTAGAGAACAAGCATGCCCTTCAAGGTCCAATAGATCCTCAGACGATAGGGTCGACGATATGGCTAGACTGATTAAAGAATTGTCAAATAAAATAGCCCGAATGGAACTCGAATAGGCTAAGGCTGACTCTTACCCCAAAAAATATTTCAAGAGGAACCCAAACCCCCAGAACCAACAAAAACAAATAAAAAGGGAAGATCAAAAAATACAAGCTCCCTTAAAGAATGAAAATTTTATAGGAGCTAACGATTTTCAAGACTTCGAGGATTCGGATAATGATGTCATGAATTTTGGTGATGACTGTAGTCAACCATATCTGACTTGCGAAGACTATGAAAAGTCTCTAAATATGCCAGAAACGCCAAATGAGAGTGAAGAGGGTGATCACACTGAGAACTATGAATCCCAACTAGAAACTGAGATAATGATGGCCGAGTTTCAACCAAGGTACAACTTGAGATCAAAGAGTAAGCCTACCCCAACGACTCAACCCAAGAAAATCCTTCAGAGAGGTAAATCTTATGAGCCTCCTTCGAACCAGACTTTACCACTCAACAAAAAAATTAAACAAATAGGCACTCAAGAGTCCAAGGTGGAAAAAGTTGAAACTCAAACACAGGAAATCGAACCCGTAAATAAAGCTACATCTTCAACTAGGACCATGAATGATAAAGTTTTCCAGACAAGTAAGTCGGAAAGGAAGAATTTGAAAGTCTCAACCAGAGAAACAGACAAGGTGAGCGGAGCTTTCAGTTTTGAAAATGAGTTAAACAAAATTAAGATACCAATCCCATTCGTGGAATTAGCGAAAAACCCTATTTATCGCAAGCAAATTTCCAAAATGATAGGTGTCTCGGAACTAGAAAGCCAGTCTAATGTTATAAACTTGGAAGATGATAGAACTAACATCACTTTTGGTCCCCACTTTGAAGGGTCCAAAGACAACATCGCTCCCTTTTATATCACTCTGAATATACATGATCAGTTGCTGCATAATTGTATGTTAGACTCTAAAGCTTCCCATAATGTTATGCCCAAGATTATAATGGAAAAGCTAGGTCTCCAGATCACAAGGCCTTATGGAAATCTGTACTCTTTTGACTCAAGGAAGGTTAAATGTATGGGGATGATAAAATATCTGGTAGTTACCCTAGCGCAGGTCCCTGTTAAGAGTATCCTGATGGACGTGGTTATCGCAGATATCCCCCCTAAGTATGGCATGCTGTTATCTAGGTCGTGGGGAGCCAAGTTAGGGGGTTCTCTTCAGTTAGACATGACTTATGCCACAATCCCTGTGTTCGGTGGTCAATTCACTCGTTTGTACAGAGAAACAAGATTAGCATATACGGTCAGTGACCCTCAAAACCCGCACAACTTCCCTATTTACATTGCAAACCAAGATCTGGGAAATTGCATCTTGTCTTTTGATGATGGTCTGGATGGTTGTCCAGAGGAAATAGATACAAAACAAGAAGAGTTAAACCTCATGACTGAAGATCTGTGTAATAGTGGTGTCTGGAAAATGTATTTTGACGGTGCTTCGTCTTCTGAAGGGGCAGGTGCTGGAGTGCTTTTGGTGGCACCTGAAGGTAAGTTCATTATTCCTTTCTCCTACCGTTTGTAGTGGGACATAGATTACACTAATAATGTATGCGAGTATGAAGCATTGATCTTAGGATTAGAGGCCGCCAAAAAGTTAAATATAAAAAACTTGGAGGTATATGGTGATGCAGAATTAATAGTCAAACAAGTAAACCGACAGTACCTAGCCAGGCATCCTAGAATAAGAGCGTATAGAAATTGTGCCTGGGATCTCATGGAAAATTTTTTCTCATCCGTAAATATCCATATATCCCTCGCGCAGAGAATATACATGTTGATGCATTGGCAAAGGCAGTTTCAACCTTTTCTCCTCTCACGACCTTCAAACAGAAGTACCACATTGAAATCAGATACAAACCCTCCATACCAGACAATATCCGACACTGGCAAGTCTTTGAAGATGACGAACAAATTAAGAAATTCCTTACAGCAGTAGGCGAATTCTTTGAAACTCACGTTGACCAAGAGAATCAGAATGATTCGATGTGGATCATGCAAGAAGGAGAGAAACCTGAAATTTTCTGAGAAAAAATTGTGGATCATCGTATGTTGGTCCTTAAAAGCAACCAGATTACCAAAGGATTGATTCCTTTGGAAAGACTCTTTGATCAGAACGATGTACCTATAAAGTCCACTTTGCAGCCTCAACTAGAAGAAGTGGAGGACTGTGATATAGGAACCAAAAAAGAACCTCAGATGGTAAAAATATCAAAGTTCCTCCCTCCCAAAGCGAAACTTAAGTATAAAGACTTACTCAGACGATATAAAGATGTTTTCACCTGGTCCTATGATGAATTGAAAACATACGACACTTCCATTATTGATCACAAGATACGTTTGAAGCCAGGGGTCAAACCGTTTAGGCAAAAGATTAGGAAAATTAACCCCATTCTGTTACCCGTGATAGAAAAGGAATTTAAAAAACTCTTGGACGTGAAAATAATCATACCTCTAAGATACTCAGACTGGGTAGCTAACCTAGTCCCAGTCAGGAAAAAGAACAGGGAAATCAGACTGTGTGTGGATTTTCGAAACTTACACAAGTCGTCTCTCAAAGATAATTACCCGCTGCCCAAGATGGATCATGTTTTAGAAAAGGTTGTTGGAGCTAATCGAATGTCTATGATAGATGGTTTCTCTGGTTATAATCAGATCGCTATGAATGAACAAGACAGGGAAAAAACTGCTTTCACCACGCCCTGGGGTACTTTCATGTATGACAAAATGCCTTTTGGTTTGATGAATGCAGGAGCCACTTTCCAGTGAGCTATGGACATCGCTTTCATGGGAGAAAAAGACAAGTTCGTAGTTATTTACCTCGACGATCTGACGGTTTTCTCTAAAACTGACGAATAACATTTGATGCATCTAAAACAAACTTTCGAAAAGTGCCACAGGTTTGGCCTATCCCTGAACCCAAAGAAATCTCATTTCGCTATGAGGGAAGGTAAGCTTCTGGGCCATGTTGTATCCAAGGAAGGAATAAGGATTGATCCTAAGAGGATTGAAGCGATAGATACTATCACTATCCCAAGAAATATAAAAGAAATTCAATCATTCTTAGCAAAGATAAATTTTCTACGAAGGTTCATTCCCAATTTCGTTGAGATTGTCAAACTGATTAAAGGAATGTTGAAGAAGGATAGCGGGGTAAATTGGACCACCGAGGCCAGGGCATCGTTCGTGCATATTAAACAAGTTATAAGCGAGGCACCTGTGTTAGCAAGTCTAGACTATCTGAAATATTTTCTCATTTTCTCTTTTGCTTCTAAACATACCATCACCGCGGTACTCTTGCAGAAAAATGAAGAGGGGTTCGAACATCCGATAGCGTTTTTTAGCAAAATCCTCAGAGATGCAGAACTGAAATATGACTTAATAGAGAAACAAGCATACGCAATGGTAAACGCATTGAAGGAATTTAGAACTTATGTGCTACATTAAAAAATAATCGCTTATGTGCCTACCAGTTCTGTAAAAGACATACTGGTACAGCCGGACAGTGACGGAAAAAGAGGGCGATGGCTCGCTAAAATACAAGAGTTTGATCTGGAAGTTAAGCCGACTAAATTGATAAAGGGGCAGGGTCTAGCCAAACTCTTGGCTGAGTCGAATTTTAGAGCTCTTGATATTAATTGCCTGCAAGAAGAGGACAGAGACACACACCTACACGAGCCAGAGGATCAAGTAGATCCAAGTAAGGTCAAAGAAAGTTCATATCATCAGGCTGGTATAAAGACATAGTGTTCTACTTGTTAAACCTGAAATGCCCAAATGAACTATCACCAGCCAAATGCAGAACTTTAAAACTCCATGCTGTAAAATATTGCAGCGCCGAAAATCAGCTATACTAGAAGGATCCACTCGGGTTCCTTCTAGTCTGTTTGGTTGAGTCGGAAACTCCATGGGTCATAAAGGAATTTCACGAAGGAGTCTACGGAGGACACCATGCATGGAGAGCCATGGACTACAGGATCTTGAGGGCCGGATACTATTGGCCGAAACTATTTTCAGATGTCAATGCCAAAGTACGTGCGTGCAACCCTTGTCAAATATTCGCTGGTAAACAGAAACTCCCTGCATTACCACTCGTTCCAGTCAAAGTTGAAGCTCCATTTCAACAATGGGGTCTAGACTTCATAGGGGAAATTAATCCCCATTCCATTGCTCAACATAAGTGGATCTTAACAGCTACGGATTATTTTACTAAGTGGGTGGAAGCCATTCCAACCAAAAGGGCAACAGACTCAGTGGTGATCGATTTCTTGGAAGACAATATCTTGTCAAGTTTCGGGTTTCCCCGAAATATTGTTACCGACAATGCCCAGGCCTTCAAATCTATGGCTATGATCAGTTTCTGTCAGAAGTATAATATCGTTCTAGGCCATTCCCCAGGGAAACGGATTGGCCGAATCATCTAACAAGAGCCTGGTGAACATAATCAAGAAAGTACTGAATGAAAATAAAAGGTCCTGGCATGTGCACTTGAAATACGCATTATGGGCAAACTGCATCAGAACTAAAAGGTCTATCGGCATTTCGCCATTTCAAATGGTCTTTGGGACAGAGGCGGTCCTGCCTATAAACCTAGCACTACCAATGATGAAGTTATGGCAGGATCAAAGCAAAGAACCCAATCATGTAACTAGGAGAATTAACCAGCTGATCGAGGTTCAACAACATAGTGTTGAAGTTGATGAAAAAATGTAGAAGTACCAGGATGAAATGAAAGCACTGTTCGATCTCAAGGCAAAGGACAAGGAATTCCTTCTAGGTGACTTAGTACTAAGATGGGATGCAAGAAAAGAGGAAGCCGTGAAGCATGGTAAATTCGACCACCTTTGGTATGGACCATTCAGGGTCTCGGCTCCGGAAGGGAAAAATTCCTTCCTTCTGGAAAACATCGATGGAGAAGTCCTTAGTGCCCCTGTCAACGGGCGATATCTGAAACATTACATGACATAACAATTGCCATTTTTTCAAAAAAAAAA
>SNQJ01S0039526.1:23025-54456 GCA_010110895.2 Picea sitchensis | reverse complement strand
ATATAAAATAAAATTTTCGTGTACATACATGCATTTTTATTTAAAACATTACCCTTTTGGTTTTTTTATTTGCTTTTGTTCATAATTTTTCGACATGTTTTGAATAAAGTTCGTATTTGCTTTTTACAGGATTCCAGCTGCTTGCAAAGCTAGCAGGAAGAGTAATTCGCAAGGCGGTGTCGGAAATAAATCGGCATGAAATAGGTGATACCTAAAAAGTAGCTTCATAATGCACAAAGAAAGTAAAAAAGGAAAGGTAAAGGTGTGCTTTCTCAATACACATGTTATGAAAGAATGTTAAAGTAAACCGAGGTAACTTCATTCAAACTACAATCTCGGCTAAAATGTTAGATAACAGGATTATTGCTTGGCTCGATAACCTTTGATTTAAAATGATTTGAATGATACACTCAATCTGAAAACGGTCCGTCAAAATAAACTCTCCCCGATATACCTACAAGAGTCGGTCTCGAATTGTTTTGACCTCTGTATTTTCAATATTTGAATCGCTACCTGGCCTCCGGTCTACATTCAGATCTAACTTTTAGCAAGTCGCCATCTTCCTGTGTTTGTTTGAAGGGATTAAAGTTTTTCGTTTTAGCCTCGTGAGTTTCAAAACAGATTGTGGAAAGAAAGCAAGTCTTCACAACTACTTGATCCCCTGCTAGGCGAAGGAGCATTTAGAGGGATCCTAACTTTCCTAGGTTTTTCAATAGCATCCGAGGATTAAGGCTTACTCAAAGGAGATGCCCCTTTAAAAATTATTTTCCTTTTCTCCCTAAGAACGAAGATGTTGTGAAGGTCAACGGAAGATTGGTACCGAGTAATCAAAGTAAGTTGACAGACCTCTAATGAAAAATATTAAATAGATGTCAGCCCTGATACAAACTGATTGCTCCCATCTTCGCGCTCAGAAGGAAAATTATAAGACAGGTGGTGAAAGTAAATTCATAAATGATTGCCCCCACCTAGTCCAAGAAGACAATGAAAGGAAATTAAAAAATGATTGCCCTCGTCTTAGCATTTAAATGCATAAATATATTCCGAAGTGGTGAAAGGAAATTCGGTAAAAGGGGCCAGATAACTTCGCTGGGGTACTTAACAGGCTCGCTGGCAGTGAAGCAATGTCTGAGATATCTGTAAGGCTGTTATACATGAATATCACTCTACTCTGGTAACCAACGCTTTCTAAAACCTGATCCACATCCAAATTTCAGACGGGACTCCCCAATTAAAAAACATACAATCTCATTCTCTTGATGCAAGCCGAGAGCCACAAGAGCTGTTGAGTCTCCTAGGACTGTTTCGATTATCTTAAAACATACCTAATCTTATGCAGTGGGAAAGGGAAAATTGTGAAAGAGACTACAACTATGTTTGAAAAGAGTGTCTGATTTTGACAAAACTTTTTGAGGTTAAAAAACGGAATTTTTTCCCCCTCGATCCTCTTTTCTTGGAACCTTTCTGTCTGATTGAGATTTTGACTCCATTTACCCAATATTGGCACGTGGTCTACTGTTCTTCCTACCTCACAGGAAGGCGGGATCCCTAGTTGGAGCCTATGTTGGAGCCGCCTTTGTTTTTGGCCTGTCACAATTTTCAAATTTGATACTTGAAATCTAAAGTTGATTTTCTTTTTCCTTCCAAGGTGATGGGACCTCTGAAACCTGGTCGCGTGAGCAGCGATGATTTTCTACTCTTGAAACAAGTCCACTTTCATAAGAATGTTCGCTCCTTTTTGTTTTACTTTGGGATCTCGCAGGTCGGATGCTATAATCCATGAGTTCACACGTCCCGAGTCACGAAACGACGAAGTCGTTTTAAGTTTTCACTCAAGATAGTAACCAGGGTAAAATCTTTTAACTCACGATTAGACGTCGTCGGGGTTTCGCGCCTCGACGTTTGCCAAGTCCAAAATTTTATCTTTACAACCCCGAGAGCCGAGAACGCGAAGTTCTTTCTGGATAACCCATGTCAAGGATCAGAGGCAAAAATCTAACCACGGTAAAAGTTGTTCTCGGCATTTCGCCACTCGGCATTATCTTTTTCGAAAATTCTAGCTTCTAAACCCTGACTCACGAAGTGACGAGGTAATTATAACATGATTAATTAGTCACTTAATTCAAGATTATCTTCCCCTTAATTAAGTCTTGATTCGCAATCTCGCAGTTTCGCGACTCGACGTATAAATCTCCCAGAAACTTGTCTTCGAAATCCTGAATCGCGATACGGCGAATGAAATAATTAAAAAATTAATTATGCCTCCAAATCACAATTACCTTTAATTAAACCAAAATCGGTCCTCGCAGTCTCGGGAGTTAGAGACTCAAAATGTTAAAAGAAATTCCACGATATAACGAATGGCGAAGAAATTGATTAGCATTGGTGGGATTGGATTAATTAAGCTAAAGCAAGATATATACCGCACCTCGAGGCTTGCATGTTTCCCGAGGTAGCCATTTCTCTCCATACTTCGACTGACTGTCAAACCGCCAGAAATTTATGACATTTATGGAGAAATAGGGTAAATCTACGCATATAAAATTGGATTTTATGCAATAAATTTATTTCTAATTATGATTTGACAGGCTTATTTTGAAAAGTACCGAGTTTTCAAATATATAAAAGAGTTTCATTTCATTATAACGAACACATTTTCATAAGCACGCAGATCTCATCACTTCTGAGTAAACTAATTTCTGCATGTATACGCAGTTATATGTTCCATGACACCATTTCCATTGATGAGTTGGGCTTGGACTCCGTCTGAAGATAGACCCATATATGTATATCACAAAAAGCTATGGGAGAATAAAGCGGAAAGTTTTACATACAAAATTTTTAACTGGGTGATGGTGCCCCTGCATATCGCCATTTTTGGTCACCCACCACCTCGTATCTCGGACAACATTGCAGCAAATTTGAGCGGCATAGCAGACTGGTACATGGAGGCAGAGTTCTCGTACTTTAGAGTGTTCGGGGCTACTGTTCCCCCGCATGCGCTACCTTTGTTCATTCTCGACAAGTTGGCTTGTCGCGAGGTCGCCCGACAGACAGTAATTGGCGGGGTGAGTAAAGAACTCAAAGGGTACTCAAATAAGGTATGGTCATCTTTTCCCATTCGACTAAATTCTTATTCTTTATTGGATTTCGGGCATGCCAAAGCCGAGGCCACAGCCCTGGAAGACCTGAATCTGGTCTCCATCGAGTATAAGAAACATGATCCACAGAAGGTTGTGAGCAACCATTTAGCTAATTGTGGGCTCAAGAGGTTTGAGCATGAGAATTCTCCTTCAGATGACATTTTCTGAGGGGCGAGGTCTTATGAATAAGTTCTAGCCCGGATTCAATCCTTGGCTCCCGAAGACACGGCCACTGTATTAAAATTCCAGGAGCATAGACAAAGCAGCCTCCCCACTGTGTTGCGAGGTGAGAGTCTGGGTGTTTTCAAGATGAAATAGAAGGATACTGAAGGTCCAAAAGATGCAACTCCTGACTCGGGAAAACACCAAGACGAGGGGAAACAAACAAAGAATCCCGAAGCAGAGGCACAGACTCTGTACCTGCCAAAGAAACAAAATCCGGAAACCGAGACAAAGACCCCTGAACCGCCAAAGAAGCAGGACCTGGTCGACACCCCAGGAAAATCAACGAAACAAATCGGGGAACCCATCACTTCTGTCACCCCCTTGCAGTCGACGTAAGGAAATATTGGGGAAGGATGGATATTCAATGAGGAATTGAGGCCCATAAGAGCAGAATAACTTCCTCCGAACGAGTTTTTCTTTGATAAAAAGAGAAAAGCGTTAGCAAAGAGGGAATTCTACCAGGAGGGAGAGTCAACTGTTAAGAAATACAAAGTTATGACCGACGGAAAGAATAAAAAGAATGAGCAATTCACCACTGAGATCACAGGGACGCTAGGAGCGTATGCATCGGCGAATCAATTTTCGGTCGGACTTTTAAAGAACCAACTCAAAAGGGAAAATTGCCTGATTAGGACTCTCGAGGCCAGATTGGCCTCGGCCACGAAAAATGCTAAAGACCAGGTGAGCGTGGAGATAGAGCTGGCCCGAATGGTTGATAAAAAAGAAATAGAGGTGTTCAAAACCAAGATCGAGCAAGCACAACTAGTGGTCTGAGACGATCGGATACAGGCGGGCCAACAGAGGAATATGATTGAAGAGATGCAGGCTTGGGTAGAAATCACTGAAAGAAGAATGATCAACGTCGAGAGGTTCAAATCCTAGGCAATCGAAATTTGGAGCAGAGTCTCTTCGGCTCAACAAAATTTGCTCGCCAAAATGGGAGCGATCCGAGAAAAATGTCTGTTGGTAAACCAGGTTTCCGAGAACCTAGCTGCCAGGGAAAGGGATGCAGGAGCAGCTCGGGTCGCCTTCCAGGAGGCGGTGATAGCCACGAATAACAGAGTTTACGTAGGTACTCACAGGCTCACCGTCTCGGAACAAACCAGGGGAAATATTCTATTAAAGGAATGGGAGCATAACATTGCCGAGGGCAAGCAACAAGCCCTGAAGATAACCCATTCCTTGGAGGAGGCTTTAAATTCTATATACGATGAGCTACTGGGCATCGACAATGGAAGTGACGCCGAGAATTTGGTATAGATGAATGTGGAACAGATCTCACTTGATCTGAAAGAAAAGGAAGAGAGTGATTCAGCTGATATCTCTCAGCTGACCACGGTGGACATTACCCAAATTGACAGGTGCATGATCAAACCTAGCTCTCAACTATGTGCCATCGAGATCATCGATGGACAGATGGAGGATAGTCTACAATAGTTGGCCCAGGAATGCTACTTCTTCGAAGACAGTTGTCAAGATGAACCATCGCGGTTAATATCCCAGCTAGTAGACAGATGTATCACTTGCACCGAGCTCACACAATGGCGAACGCCTGGCACCAAATAGCAACAGAATGGGATTATTGAGATTCTACCTGCTTTGTAAAAATTGTATAAATGTATCACAGGAAGAAGGACAAAGGGCTGGACCTTTTTTGAGATTTTGTAAGAGAGTTTCTACATTGAGATTTAATACAGGCAGATCTGGAGATTCTCAATTCCGTCACTTCTGTATCACAAGTTTGCTTCCTTGCATCTCATTTTTTACATTGCAATTCATATTCGTAATTGATGTGCTTCGTTATAATTTAGTACGACCACTACTATAACGAATGAATTTGGGTTTTCTGTAATTGTTTATTGTCTTTCCTCTGCACCTGCTATCAGTGGTGTAAGACCAATCTGCATTTTCAAAATTCTACATATATTCTTTATTACATTGATTATTTTCTTACATATTTTCCTCTTCCATTTATGTCGTGAGTTTTTCCTCTGGTTGGAACCTTACACTGTAAACGGCTCAGTGTTTTTCTCCCATCTCACACCTTTTATAAAAATATGATACAGTTACGGGAACGAGCCTTAGATTTGCATCCATATTTTATTTCGGCAACCGTAAGTTCTCTTTTATAAGATCAAACTGAGATAGCACTTAACCTTTCTTAAAGTCTCTTATATCTTTATTGTTCCCCCATGACAGTTCCTGGATAGACTCAACCTAACGTTGAACCCGGACTACTGAATCAATCACACATTTCCTTAAACCTCTTCGACATCATTCTGAAAACAGCAACTAACCGGGCTGAGCTTGAACAATCATGGATAGCCATTGAGCGAGACATAACTATTCAGGAACAGTTGGAAGCTAGACAGTGCCAACGTAGGAATCTTCCCTAGTTTCCCTTACCGAAGGTTTACGCTTCCTTCTTCTACAACTATCACCCACCTTCGGATGCCTTGACACTGTACTTGTAAGCCTCAAGTACAGACTTAGGAAAAACACCCCCTTTTATTAATTGATCATTTGTTTTTTTTTTAAGTCTTCTTACCCTATTTAGACCTAGGCTTAATTTTCAACGAGGCCTATAAATTATTATTATTATTATTATTTAAGGGAATTTATAATTGATAAAAATTTACTCATTTAACATTTATTTTAAGGCTGACCATGTCAAAACAAAATATCGTTTTCTAGGCACCTAGGTTCATTGACTCAGCTTTATTAAAAATCGTGATGTGCCCTTCAAGATGCACTACGTACTCCAAGGGTACCACTCACCTTTATTCATGTTTTATTGATGCGACGTGCCCTTCAATACACGTTATGTTCTCCAAGGGTACCACGTGCCTTTGACTGATTTTGGTAGTTGTCTAACCCTTGGATTCAATACTCCATCATGTGACCTTGTGAGAGACTAAGGGCCTATAAGGAACAAGGACCATGCCTTATTGCATGCCCCTTATAATCTTCATGAGCGACTATCTCAGTTTTCCCTCACGACATCATGGATCGCTTGAACTAGGTAATATTTAACCTACAATTCGAGCCAGGACGAGAGTGCTAGTAGGCTATGGGAGGGCTGCTACCACACCTCTCCCTCAATATATCTAGTTGTTGTGCATGGACCCTTTACTCCTAATGTGAGTCTGATTAGCAAGCAATCGTCAGCCTACATCCATCAATGAAACATGTCAACGATCCATAACAACATCATAATATACCTTCTCTAATGTCACATATGCAAAAACAAAAACCCAAACCATATATTTTCCACTCCTCGACTCGATCCAGAGTCCAAGGAGGTCCACCGATGCCATCATCATCCCCAATATGTCAAGTGTCCTACACACTCAGGAGAAACCCGTCAATAGAACCTGTCTATACATAGATAATCAAATAACATAACATCATAATCCATAACCATCATCATCATAATCCATAAGCTAAGCATACAATCATATAATGAACTGGATCACTTGCATGCAAGTGTCCTAAAAGAATAATTCAAATCATGTGCATGCAAGAGAGGGATGTTACATTACACACTATGATAAAATTGAAAATGAATTCATCAGTTTTTCACTCTGTTTGAAAGAGGTAAACTATCATACAATGCACAACACCCATAACTCACATCCCTAAAAATATGACTCGCCTTCTCTCCAATAGTAACCCAACAAATAATTGAAAATTTGTTTTGGGATACATGTTACAACATATTTTCCACTCCATATACATAGATGCACTTATTGGCCCTAATCCCAAATCCACCTTCAATTGCAAATCAAAATTTCTCCTCGGACTCGTTTAAAAACTCTCTTTGGCTAGTCATATGCTCCTCTTGTGTTTTTTTTTTGTTTTCTATATTTTTCAATCTTTTGATTGCTTTCAAAACGATAGAATTTACTTCTAGGACATAAGTAATATTTTTTCCAAACCTTTATTGGAGATTTGAGTTGCATACACACCTGCTACCAAATAAAATAGTGTATACACACTTGTTTATAAAGGAACAATCATGTACATATACAGGTTGTTGAGGCAACACATGCGTATGACCCATGGGAAATAGTTTTTCTCTGTTTTATAGTATTTTTGAGCCTTGAATATGTTTTTGGGGATTCTCTGTGACTCTATGGGTTGTCTTTGGTCTGAAAATATAGTAAAAGCCTTTAAAACTAAAGAAAACAAAGTTTCTAGTGCTTTTTAGGTTTCTTTAGTTACTTCTTGAATTTAATGGTTGCAAGAAAGGTTTTCTTTTTTGTTCTCTTTTTTTCTTGATCACTGCTTCCATCATATCTAAAGATTGAATTATTGATCTAAGTCTATTACTTTATACCCTTCATTTCTTGTTTTCAAGCAAAAAGAATGAAATTTTCCTTGTTTTACAATCTTTTGCTTGGTTTTTGCTTCAGTAGCAACAAAACAAAAGTCTATTTTGCTTTGAATTGATAAGTTTATTTTCTTGATTGTTGTTGTGCATTTTTTTTAAAGTAAAAGATCTTGTTCTTTGCATATGTATTTATTTATTATTCACATTGAAGAGGTAATTTCATTGCAAAGCATTTATGGTTTTATGTTGCTTGTTCAGTATGAGTTATTTTTTAAACAAAAGATTGCAGTTGTGCATACATGATTGAAAAGGAAAAAGATTGCATTTTAAACATTAGGATTTGCATTAATTTGTTCATGCTACACTTTTTTCATTGAAGAATAAGCTACATTTTATAAAATGACAATTTTCTTAAAAGTGCTTCTCTGCAAAAGTCTCTAAAACATCATTGGTTTCATCACCATACCTTGAGTAAATAAAATCACTTAAAATGAACGATACCTTAAAATTTACCATACTTTTTCTTTTCTAGATACACCAACTAGTCTAGGTGTAGGTCCTTGGGATAGGTTGGAGAGTTAACTCTCCAAGGCCACTCAAATTCAAACATAGATATTTGACTAGTGAATGATTCAAATCCAATCTCACATAGGTTTTTTCAGGGAAGCTCCTCTAACACGGGATTTAAGTTGTAGGTCGCATGAGGGTAAGTGAAAGAGATATCCCCTCTCTCACTTGTCTAATATTTTGTGGATTGTTGCGYATTTGGGGRTTTCYTGAGTACCACCTRCCCCCCTAAAGTGATATTAATTTTGGGAGATTYAGGTTTTTATACCCTACCCATACATGCGGTTCTAACTTATAATGATYCCCCCTGGGATMTGATTGTGAATTGGTTCCATAGTTTCCATTCCTAGGTTCAACTCGGGTGACTACACTTCTCCTACTKCTCTGATTGAATTAAACACTTCATCTACCCTATAAAGGTATTCATCAATATTCTCTGCTTCTTTYATTTTCAGATTTTCAAACTGAGTTCTATAGGTYTGTAGTTTGGATTCCYTGTTTTTTCTATCTCCTTCATATACAACCTCCAATTTGTCCCATATTTCTTTGGTTGACTTACAATGCATAACCTTCAAACATATAGAATTTTTCAACCCTCCTAGAATTGCATTAACTTCTCTTGAGTTGTCATTGCATATTTTCTTTCCTGCAACATATTTGGGTGGATTAGTTGGTGTAGTGTAACCATCTACAAGAAAACGCCAAATATCAAAACCAAGAGCCAACATGAAGTTTTTCATTCTTATTTTCCATAGAGCATAACCACCTCCATTGAACAATTGTTCTTTGTTGTTAGACATTCCCTCTTACCAATCCATCTTCAAGATCTACCTCCTAGTTGTTAGACTATGTTGTAGGCGCCTACTCTGATACCAATTGTTGGAATACTGAGAGGGGGTGGGGGTGAATCAATATTTCCCTTTTTCAACCATTAGCAGTTACTTTTATTTTTGTTAATTACCACAATAGATCAACAATAGACTTGTTTGTAAACTCAATTATATAAATATAATTAATAGAAATTACAAGGTTTTTTATGAAGAATAGTGAAGGACACCAATCCTTTTTAGATAACCAACTCTAGGAGACACAAATCCCCTTCTTCAGGGCACCAACCCTAGGAAGCACCATATCCCTTGTTTATTTAGGGAACCAACCCTAGGAAGCACCAAAACCCTTGCATTTAGGGCACCAACCCTAGGAAGCACCAACTCCCTTGTATTTAGGACACCAACCCTAAGAAGCACCAACTCCCTTAACTTACACTTAAAGGATATGAATCCTTCCATGCTCCTCCCTTTCACCCTCACTTCATAAGAATCATCAGTTCTTCTTCTTGGAATCTGTTGTTGTTTTGATCTTTTGATCTGGACTACAGAAGAACTTTCTTCTCACCATTATTTCTCATTTATATAATCTTCCAACTAGTGTGAGCTATGAAGCATTGTGTCCCTTTGTTTAGACCATCGTACCTCCTCATTTTAAATTAAAAATAATCTCTATTATTATTCAAACATTATTGTGGAGGTTTTTAATTTAGTGAGAATGATTTTCATAAATCGATCAAAGGTATGGATTGATTTCTTTTAACACGATTCCATGTCTTTGCAAATATTGCAAAAATCGAATTCTGCAGAGGCACTTCCCTCAAACCATTTCAAGTGACCATATGCACAAAATCACGGGCTTATTAATTAAGCGATGTACCAAATGCCTCATGGCTTATGTGTTTGTAACCCATGACTGGGGGATGGAACCTAGTCCTCCGGTACTTCGGCCTTCGGTCGATTTATCTCTCATACAATCTTTTGGAGCTTCAACTCCCTTAAGTAGTTGCCTCTCACAAGGATTGATCTAATGGTTAGCATGATTCCCAGAACCAAATCAACGGTTTAGCTTTGATCCTTACACTATCTTTCCACTGCTTAATCCAACGACTATGACTTAAACAAATATTGAGATGGATGGCCATTTATTTACTTCGGTACTTCGGGACTCCAGGGCTTCTAGCCTATGCAATCTTTCAACCTTTCGGAGTACATTTCGCCGAAGTAGATCGGATATTCGATATTTGTTCTTCTGTATATGGACGATCCTGGCTTGCCCATAGGTTTCAAACAAATCAACGACTATGACTTGATCTGTAGTTGAGTGGATGGTTCTCGTTCACTTCAGGAACTGCACACTTCGGGAATCCATTCTTTGCAGTCTTTCATCTCTTCCGCAGAAAATTTTGTCGAAGTGCTTATCAATACTTTATGCTTGATAACCTCCACAAGTCCATAAGTTAGGACCGTGACCTTAACCATTCCAAGCATTTGATCTAACGGTCATGATTCATCTTGGAGGATCTTAGATGAATGACCAACATTAGTTTGTGACATCATGCTTTGGTGATTCGAACTGCTAGTTGTGGTAGATGATGGTTTCCCCCGAAGGACATACTCCAGAAGTGACATAACTTGCTGATGTCACTTCCAAATCGACACTGGTCGAGTGACTTCCATGTGTCACTTAGATTCGTGACATACACATACCTAAAATTCCAACTGGACCTTGACATTTTTCATCCTCTGATTGTGCCACATGTCCTTGATGACATGGATATTCTGATGTGTCACATGTCCTCCTTCTGGATCTAATGGTCATAGGTACTCCAGATCAACGGTTGACTAGATTTCCTGATCCAACGGTCGATGTGACTTCGAAACTTCAGGGCTTTGGAGGTCCAGGTAATTGTTACTCCAATTTTCACAAGAGTTGGTCAGTGCCAAAGTGGTCAACATATTTCTTGGCACACTCTGAATAGATCAAAGGTTGAAGGAAATTCCTGATCTGACAAACGATAGGAGTTTGTGACTCTGGAGCTTCGGAGCTTTGGAGGTTTAGGTAATCGTTGCTCCAATTTCCACCGGAGTTGACTAACTTCTGATCTAATGGTCCAACTTTTCCATTCCATATTGATGACTAATACTTAACTCTAGATCAAATATTGATCTAACGACTGGGAAACCATTGAAGCTCTTGCTTTAGATCGGAAGGTTGAGATTTAATCATTCCCAAACTCCGACTTCACCTCGATCTAACGATCCTAGATTATCCCAAAATAAGAATGAACGGATCTTGTGTGTCATCTCTTCTGAGCTTCGATTTAACGTTCTTCCTTTTGATCTATTCATCGTTATTTTTCCTGAGATTTTAATAACTATTTGTGCATTTTTTATGCACTGATCTTTAGTTTCTAACCCTCCTGAGCTCCATATTCCTTCTGTACATGGATATCTACATGCTCTGATCTCATGCCATCTAATATGTTGCCTCTCTTGATATTTAGGTAGATTCCTCTACACCCCGCGCTATGTCTTCTGTGCAACTTCCTACATTATTTCTCCTAAGATTTTAGGATCTCAAAGACATATAACAATAATACCATGTTGATCTTGTTGACATCAATTCCATAATCAACATTGATCATTTTTCCCTCTTTGACATCAATTCCAACACCATAACACCATGTCCAACAAAAACCATACAAAAAATGTTCCTAAAGCAACAAAAGAATTACAATAAATTAGCACCTAAGTATTATGGTCCCTATAAGGTGTTGCAGAGGATTGGAAGTATGGATTACAAATCATAGTTTCCTCCATATTCACATGTACATCTAGTCTTCCATGTTTTTTTCTTTAAGAAGGTAATCAATGACAAGATCCTAGTTCAAACTATTTTACCAAATATCAATGAAGAAGGGAAATCATACTAACACAAGAAACAATCCTTGAAACAAGGGTTAAGAAGCTACAAAATCAATCAATTACTAAGTACCTCATCAAGTGTAAGAACCTACCAATACAATAAGTGACATGGCAAGATGAGTTCTTCCTGTAGAAACATCCACATCTAATCAAGTGTTGAGGGAAATGCATGTTTGAAGGGGAGGGGCATCTTAATCCCCTATATAAAGCCCCTTATTAAGAATAAATCCCCATGCAAATCCCTAGATATTTATTTTTTGTATTTATATTGTTATATTAACATTGCCAGTTAGACCTTTTAATTGTAACCGGATCCCTGGTCTCCTATATATATACCAAGGATACCTTGTTTGGGATCATCTCATCTTGTACATTTGTTCTATCATAAAAGGATGTTTCCCCCTCGAAGAGGCTTCGCATTCATTCTTCTCTTTTTGTCAAGGCATGGAGCTAGTTCTCTCTCTCTTTATGCTAATTTGATCATTTGATGCATAACACCTTCATGTTAATGACATCCATAAAGGATAAGGGCTTATTATAGGAAGAGGGAGTGGGAATATCAATAAAACCTCCAACTCTACTTTCCTACTTGGACATAGACTCTCTAACAACTCAGTTTTTGGGACTCGAATCCATACCTTTGGCACTAGCTATGTATTTTAATATTTTTCCAACAATAACTAAAAATGGTTCCTAGAGATTGATTAGTTTTCGATTAATTCAGGTGGATATCGGTGGCCACCCTTCTATTCCAACTGGCTCAAAATAGTTTGTTGGAAGCTTACTATTTTTAGTAGTTCCAAACTTCATAGGCCATTTTGAGGGCCTAAACGATGCTTTCTCATGATCAAGAACCTCGATGATATCCAAAGGCTTTGATTGAGCCCCAAAAATGAATCTCCTCGTCGATACCTTTTCAACGATCTATCGTGCACCCAAAATGGAGATCGTGTGCCAAAGTTACGCCTGTAGGAAGTTGATACACCAAACTACCCAAAACGGGGTCCACAAAATTGTTGGATTTTCATCTTTCGGGGTTAGGGTTTTGGATTTTTTTGTGTTAAAAAGGCCTTTGGAGCCTCATTGTAACCATCATCTTGTTTCGAATGTGAATATCTATCACATCTCTTCTCAGAGATAATATGCCACCATTCTCGTGAGTCTTTCAGTATGTATTTATACAGTTTTGTACATTTGGATCATTAATAGAAATTATGTATTATTGTATCTTTGTGTTTATGGTTATATCTGTGATATATATCTACTATATTATTGGATATTTGATATATATTTGTACATTTATTTATTATATCTCCACTCTCATTTCGTGCCGAAAATAATAATGATCTGTGGTATATGAGCAGGCTACTCTTGATCGTTTTTTCAGTGCATGTCCCCGATGAGGTCCGAGTATATAAAGTTGGGTCTTGAGATTGTCTCTATTGGGGAAAATCTATCCCACATTCCCAAAAAACCCTCCATTGAGAAAGAAAATAAAAGCGACGAAGAAAAATATTCTATTAATCTGTTGCTTGAGCAAGCTCTCACGCGACAGAGGGACGAAATGATGAAGAATTTTTCCCACGTCCTTCAATTCCTGTCAATAACAACATGCGTGTATTCATCAAGCGACCACTTTGGAGGAATCTATCCTTTAAAGGTACAAGTTAATTTTGATATTCCCATATTTGAAGGACAAAGAGATGTAGATGCCCTAGAAAAATGGTTAAATGTGCTAGAAGGTTATTTCTTTGTTCATAATTTATTTGATAGGAAAAAGATCACCTTTACACTCCTTAAGGCTCTCCCCCATGTCAAACATTCGTGGGAAACTTACTGGGATAAAATTTCCACAGAGGATTCTGGAATCTATGGGGTTGAGCTCACTTGGGATTTTTTTGTGGATGCGGTCAAGGAACAATATTACCCAGTTGGTAACGATGACGACCAATACATGAGATGGACCACATTGTGGCAATAGAGGGGCGAAACAATGCTGAAGTTCAAAAATAATTTTCATACCTTGCGCACCAAGTTGGGTATCAAAGACTCTGAGCATCATCTAGTTCTGAAATATTGCAAGGCTCTGCATAGGCACATCCAAACCAAAAATGATTTCCTAGATATCTCATCACTGGGAGTTGCCTATCGATATGCTATCAAAATTGAGAAGAAATTTAGGCACCAGAAAAAACAGGAGTTTGGGTCTCCAAATCCGAAACACCCAAAGTATGATAAAGATGACCCTAACAAATAGCCTCCTAAAAACACATCCAAGCCACAAGAAAAGAAGGTTAATGGAAAGACGAAGAAGGACACTAGAAAGTGGTGTAATTTCAAAAAAATCCCCTGGCACAACACTGATGAATGTCGCTCAAAACAATCATTGGTGGCCAAGATCAAAGAAAATGAGTTGAACCCTCATTTAGAATCTGAATAAGAAAATAATGGAAGAAGATAGATCATCGACGCAAACCCCACTGCTACTGTCGTGACTAGAAAAATTCAACCAGAAGAACCAACAGATCTTGAAGAGGGGGAGCACCTTTTTCATTCAGAGATGTGGGTGAAGGGAACCCTGCTACATTTTATTGTTGATAGTGGGAGCTAAAAGAACCGCATCTCAACAAAGGTCATCAAGCAGTTGGGATTGTCGAAAACACCACACCTGCAACCATACAACATTGGGTGGCTTCGACAGGGACAAGATCTTCGTGTCAGCCTGTAACTTCGATTGTCATATGGCATCCAGACCTTCAAGGATGAGGTATTATGTAATATTTCCATGCTGGATGTCTATGATGTTCTTTTGGGCTAACCATATATGTGTAAGCACCATGTTATTTATGAGTCTCCACCTCGTAGTGTCATTATTACTCTGGTGGGTCATCTCTACAGGATACCATAGGTAGTTCTAACTACTGTCCCACCTAAACATTGCTGCAAGGTAGTATCTCACACTAAAAAATTAATCTTCTTCACAATATGTTCAAAAGGTGAACATAAGGACACTAAAACCACTACAGCCTTGGCCCAAGACCTTTCTTTCCAACATAAGCATATTGCAGAAGAGAAGAAAGATATTATTTCTTCACCTACAAGGATTCCTACACACTTCCTAGTCAAGACAAGAAACAACATGTTGGTTGAACGGATTCAACCCCACTAGCAACATGTTTGTGACAACCTTCAACAAGCTAAGAAACAAAACTTCTCCAAAAAGGCAAGCAACTCACCAAGATTCAGATTCAACAAATGCTTTTGCCTCTCCCCCAGGAAATCAATGCAATGGTGTTGGCATAGGGGAAGACCCAGGGTTCAATGCTACAACAACACACCAACAAAACCCTAACTACCAGCCCTTTCGGCAACACCTACGAAGCATATGAAGTCTCACCTGAGGTAGAGGCAGGGGTGGTTGAGGGACTCAGATGTATGCAACCTTAGATGGGACACAAATATTTGATTCTAACACTTAACAAAGCACTTAGCAGTTATCATTCATCAATATCTAGTTCTTAGTTACAGTGCAGTTGAACCCTACTCTCAGCGCAGATAAACCCTAAAATACAGAGAATCACAGTATTCATTCAGATCTAAGGTATTTAAGCATTAAGAATATTTATATAGGTCATATATAACATCCATCCATATCATTAAGCACTAAGAATAAACAAATCTATCTATCATTCATCTATATTAAAGCACTAAGAAAGTAAACACATAAGCACATCAATATATCGCACAAAGCATAGAAACACAACATGTACGTGGTTCACCCCCACCCTGGGGCTACGTCCCCCAACTCTTATCTTCTTTATTATCTTTTGTCAAGATTCTTACAGGCACATAGCATCAAAATCCTACTTCGTAGAAGACAGGAGATCTGCGTGCACTCCGCCAGATCCTCCTTCTTCGAGCTAGGGTACAAAACCAAGCCTTTACACAGTCTCTTACAGTTACTTTCACTTAGCCTTGCAAGCCTCACACAATATGCACAAATCACTTACAAGTCTTGATCACATAGATCAATCACTAGCACTTAGCAACACTTACAACTGAATCTTCATTACATCACCTAGTTTTCTATATATATATATATATATATATTACAAAATCGGGCCTATACATGGGTAAAACCATGGGCCGACATTCCCATACCTCTTACATAAGCCCAAAACCCAAAAATCCCTAAAAAGGGGCCGAGATCCCGCGATCTCCGCTTCGTCTTGTGCTCCGCCTTCGATAGTCTGTCGAAGTCCCAAAAATAGGTCAAACATGACCAAGAATCCACAAAACTTGGTCAAGGGCCAACTGGCCCCAAACACTCACTTGTGACTCATCCCGAGTCACTCTAGTCTGGTTAGTTCTGCTTCAAAATCCTCGATCTTGGCTCGAGCTGCTTCGACTTGTTGCTGTGCCACGACCTCCTGTTCAGTGAACTCTTGGATGACAGGTCCCTCTAGGCACTATTCAACTGCAGTGATGACTTGCTCCAGTTCTACTCCTCGGCCTTCGATCTCTGTGAGCAATTGGAAAGCCTCATCCTATACAGGTTGGAGCCTCTGAGTCACTTCCATGACTCTACTCTGGATAGTGTGGACCTGATGTTGGGTGGTGCACTGCTCCTGGGATCACTTCATTCTTTCCACAGCTGACAGGGGCTTCAACTGCACCTGTATTGTCTCTACTTTCTTCTTTGCTTCCTAGAGTTGTGACTCCAGTGCCTTCAATTCGGGATTGTCAGTGAGTCATTCATGTGTCTGGGCATTGTGATCACTCAGTTTCTTGCATATCATGTAAAGGAATTTTATTCTTTCAAATGCGCTCCGGGTAGTTGCTTCTCTTTGATCCCTTACATCCTGCGGAGTGTTGGGCACTGTGTAGAACTCTAAGTCTTTTATTCTCTGTTGTAGTTGCTGGATAACTTCCACAATATGTGCTACTTGATGCGTGACTTGGTATTCTTCCCTTGGTTCTAATCCTGTCATAGAGTGGAGTGCTCTGTTGACTTCTTCTTTCACTTTGAGTTGCTTTGTGAGCAACTATTCTTTTTCTTGTTGCATATGTGCTTTCTCTTCTTCAAACTTTGCCTAGAGAGAAACCTTCTCCTTTTCTGCAAATCTGCGTTGTTCTACGATTATGCCTTGCACTTGCTTCAAGGCCTGGGTGTCTTGTTCTATTTCTTCTTATGCGCGACGAAGGCGAGCTTCGACCACATCAGCTAGTCAGAGGAGTTGGGTTGGCTCATCTCCCAACTCTGGTTCTCTAGATGGCAGGGGCACAGTGGAGACTGTGCGACTGGACTGAAGGGCCTGTTGTACGACTCGGAGTTCGAATTCAATTCTATTTTACATTTCCTCCTACTTGGCTTCTTGTTTCTCCACAATTTCCAATGAAGCATCGTTTAGAGATTCTATGATGAAGTCAAAATCATCGGTAGTGAGTACAGTCTGCATATTGGTCACGGTGGCTCTTGATTTCTTCCAGGAAGAAGGTTTCGGGGGAGAAACCTTCCTCTCCTTCAAGGGGTCAACCTCATCTCTAGGTGGTGTTACTTCGCCTTGATTGTGTTCAGCTTCTTTTCCCTTTATCTCTTCTACTTCATCATCACCTCCTCAATCAAGTGATACTGAAGAAGTCTTTCCTGAGGCATTGCTTAAGTCTTGGACCTCTTCAGTCTTTTTCCTTCTACTGGTTTCGGGTGTGTTATGTTCTTTGTGAGTGGCCTCCAGGATCTCCAATTTAGGGTCAGACATCTCTACAGGGTTAGTGGGGATAAGGAGGTCCGTGGACCAGTCCTTAGTGATATCCTCAAGGTCCTCTTCCATGATTTTATAGTACTAATGGAGCTGCTATAATGTAGATGAAGTGTTGATCTACATAGAAATTCATCAGGTTTCAGAACCTCTGTAAGGTGTTCGAAGTCATGCGAGGTTCAGCTTCAATGGATCTCTTTAGCTGGAGATAATATGTATGAAAAACAACGTTTGACTACCAATGTTTGCTTATATCGCTCGAGTACCAGAGCATGGTGAACTTCGCAGCAAGAAGATCGAATGGATCAATATCCGAGAAGGTCTCACCTTCAGGCATCTCCCAGGAAACAAACGCGATGAGGATCAGGATCTAGCTAAAGAGAAATTCGTAGCCCTAATCCTGTGCTTAGCGGCAGTCTAGTTCAAGTTGATTAAATAGGTACTTCACCCAGTTCATCTATAGGTTTTCTATGCACTTTCCTACGAGGTCAACGTAAAAGCCTTTGACCTACATGGGTCTGATCTTCCTTACTAGTTTTCCAGCTATTAATTGGCATGCTAGACGCACTACACCATTCTGAATAGAAGCTACCTTCTAGCCTCACGTCCCCTTCTCAACATCATCGTATTTATCCTTGATCTTCTATGCTAGTGCACGATCTGTGGCTTTTCCTGTATAGAAATCCTGTAGATCAGGTCCTTGCATACTTAATCTGGTGATCTTATGGATCAACGTTGGATCGACTGTGATACGATGGTCTATCCATAAGTAGCCTCCATGGTAACATGAAAGTAGCATCTTGACATAGGCGTTCACTTCCTGGTGCCTTCTGAAGTGTGGAATTTTCATTACATTTAGCAGAGTGGACTATGCGAGGTTTATCGTCCATGGCTGGGGGATTATCTTTGAGTTTTTCCCCTTTGTCCTAGTCAAGTATTTATATGGGGCGAGCATGCTATGGTTCTTGTGATCTCTGAGGTTGAAGTCGTTGAACTTCAATGTTGCGATCTTCTCCTGTTGTGCTTGAACTGCATGTATCCCCTTCGGGAGGTACGCAATAACCATGGTGTACTCAAAATCTCTTAGCACACTATCACGACTCACTGCGCTGGCCAGAGGTGGGATGTAGTTGGGAAATATGGTCGGGATCAGCTTCACATTTGCTAGGTTATCTCTGTGCTTGGTTCTCTTTTCCACTGATGGTCGGTATGGTCTGGCTCCACGAGCAGTCGACGGAGAGGCTTGCACTTCTCTCATTGATGATGCTTGTACACCCACAAACATTACTCATTCGGTCATGAGGTCGATGAGTACCTCCTTCATAGACTCTTCGACTGTGCTAAGTTATTCGGACATACACGCTTGTGGTTGAATATCTCGTGTTAGAAGAATAACTAGTCAATGAAAAGGTATGGATAGTGCGATAATAACTATGCGAAATAACCTATTCTGTGGGCTCAGATAATCATGGTTAGAAAAAGTGTTCTCGATGCATGGTGTGATAGGATAAATAGATAACTTGGCAATGAGTCTCTTGCAACGGGTGAGAAGCCTTCATTAACTCAGTTATGTTCGTTATGGTGCAGTCCCAATAGTCTGATGGCAGGCTATCTAACCATAAATGTCATTCTACCCGTTTGAGGCATCGATCTAACAGTTATACTATTCCCAATGGCTATATTGCTTCGCCATGGCGAAGTGCCATGTGACACTGTTCTAATATCTCGACGAAGTTCCAATTTTGCAAATTTTCCTTCTATGAAGTTCCTTCTGGAACCTTCTGTAACTTTTCAATCTTAGCTCTCTTCTTACTTAGCTTTCTATCCTTTTTCCCAGTGATTTTCGTCTTGGTATTCCTTTTTCCATTATGATTCTTATCTTCTTTTGGCAAAGTAACTTCGCGATGTTGATATTTTTTCCTAGAAATCAGGGGTAGTACTTCATCTGTATCTAGAATAGTTACTTCAATATTTTGTGGGTCTTCTAGTGTTCTTCCCACTTCAACATCCAAGTCTCTGGTTTTAAATAGCTTCGCTCGGTTCTCCTGTTCTTCAATCAAGTGTGTGATCCTCCTAGTCATGAAATCTTTCAACTCTTGCTTCTTTTGTTCTAAGACTTCTTCTTCCTTCCTTATGGCCCGATCTCTTTCAATCCAAGGTTTTCCTAGTAACATAGCAAATGGAGCATTGTTCTCAATAAATTTAACAACTTCAAATTCTTCCTTTGACGAAGTTCCATTGGCACTCATAGATATATGGGTGAGATTTCCACATAGGTTTATCAGCTTTCCTCTGAATAGTCCTATTCCTCCTAATGAAGGAATCATAACAGACTTTCCTAAAGTTTCCCAAGTTCTTTCTGTCATAATATTCACATGTGTTTCTTCATCCAGAATACAGTCAATGTCGAAGTCTCCTATTCTTGTTTGTATGCATTCTTTTTCTTTGACTATCTCTAATAAGCTGACATGTCAGTGGTCATTCAGGGTTTCTTTCATCTGCAACAATACTTTCTCTGATTCTTTTTGGTGTTCTTCCATGGATTTAGTTGCTTGACCTTTCTCATGGTCTTCTTGTCTCATATTCATCCTTTCAAACTTAGCAATCATTCTAGGGAAATCCAATGCTTCATGATCCATAGCGTTGCAACAGAGGAAACTAGGTCTTCTTCTAGGGCATTCCTTAGCAAGATGTCCCGGTTTTCTGCAATTGTAACAAAGGGTTAATCCTCTCTTTCTTTTAAATGATCCCCAGCCTTTCCTAAACTGTGCACTAGGATCATAATGGCTAACTTGCAACAAATTCTTTCTAGGGTCTTGCATCCTTTTGTTAGACCAAACATTCCCTCTATGCATAGGTATAACATATCTTTCACTATTCTTATCAGATGTACTTATATCAAATCTTTGTTCATTTATTAGTGTCTTAGTTTTCAAGCTAGGACATAATCTATCAACCATACCTAGATCCATACTCTAGAAACAAAAATTTCCACTTATATTACTACTACATAGCACAAAGTTTACAGATCTTACCTCTTTAGTTTCACTTTCACCTTTATCAGGGCACAAAGCTCCCAAATCTTACCTTTTTTCTTTATATCTGACCTCTTTTCTTTAGATCTGACCCTTCCTCTTGGCACAGAGCTCCACATATCAAGTAGTATTGCGTACTAGGGAAATAGTTCGATGCATGGAGATTTTCTCCTTTTCAGTTGAGATCTTCGCACAAAGCTCCTTTTTCCTTAGTTCCTAGCAATCACAGTTTCAGGTCTCGACAACAGAACCATTTGTTGGTGATGCAGACCCCCTACCTTAGCAGGTTCTGCTCAACCTCCCGATCTAAGGATCATTCTTAATCTCCCCGTGAGTTTGATTGACTCTTTCATTCCTCACAAGAACCTCCAACACAAAATTGTTTATCCACAGGTCCTTTTAGGAGCTACGCCTGTGCGAAAAAGAACTAAGCATCAACTCTTACCAACGTGGCCAGCTGAAGTGACAACAAACTTCACCTAAAAGGGTGTTTCAGGTTTCACAACTTCGTGATCCCAGATGTGAGTCCCTCTAAATCGTCAATCCCCGAAACCTGAAAGGGCTAACAGATCTTTGACTCCTCCCTTGACTTCACTTGATGTGACCTCCAACTATGAACTGGGGCCCAAACATTTTAGCACCTTGGGATTTTTCATATCGACAAAATCCAATGAAGCAACTCCCTTCGACTGATAACCAAAACCGTGATGGATTCTTACCCCAAATCAATGGTTCTGGACTTCCCATAATCTGACAGTCCATATTAAATCAGGACTTCGTGAATCGAGAGTTCACGACTCTCAAATCTGAGTCACAACCTTCTCCACTTCTTGAATTTCGAAACAATGAAATTCAACCATGAGATCAACGACCCTCGTTGATCCGAATCCAACGACCTATATCCCTCTTGAGCTTCAGATGCTGAATAACTCTTGTCTTTATCTCCCTTACTGGTTAACTAGATCCAACGGCCCATGGCTAATTGTCACGTCTCCTCAAAGCATTTCCACCGTCCATCCAGCTTTCAATATTCCTCCACCAAATACTCTAGCGGCAACCCTTCTGAGCTTTCTTTCTACTGGGTGTCTTCAACACTCGCTTTCCCTTGAAATATTCAAATTTCTTCCCTTTCTGATCTTTCACTTGCAAACTCAAGGATTTCTAAGGGATTCTTGCATGCACTCCTTGAGGCATTCAAAATTACCTCTGGTTATTTGACCCTTCAACTCTTCACGCTCCTTGCAACAATAGTCATCCACCTTTCCTCCTTGGTTTATAAAGTCTGCAACTTGAACTCGCCTGTGCACACCTTGCACGACTCTGAGCTATCCTGCACTTCGGTTGGTATGAGAACAACGATATCCGTCCTGAGCTTTCTGAGATAAAACCCAAAATCTCGTCAACGCACACCTTGTGGATGTTCACTGCACTCTTTGCAGGAATCCTCAGGAAGAGAAACAATTGAAACTCATACTCCTCCTCTCTCACATATTTTTCATACATTCAACATGAAATCATAAGCATACACATAGCATTGAAATAAACGCATAACAGAGAATATAAGCCACTGTAACATACCATTCAAAAGATAAATACAGCGACCATGACACACCATGAAATGGAATCAAAGCATTCTTATATTAATTCCAGTACTCCTGTACATGGCTCAATAGCAATCGTTATATGCTTATACAATCCTACAATCTCTGTTCTTCTATGCTCTTCTTTTCTACATCTCAACAACTTACAATGAAAATTCTGAATATGATACAAGCGAGGGTGTATTTTTACGAGTTTTCCCTCCTATAGCTCTAAGCTATCTAATCAAATTAAAATCTACCTACTTTACATTCAATACAAATAAATGCCTCATTATCCGACAAATGAGAGCAACGCTCAAGATCTGTTTACAATCTCCAAAACATAAATGTAAATACGTTTTCCTAGCCATTAGATTAATGTCTCTTCATTCAAATTTAAAACCCTTTCAAAATGTGCACTAGTGCATATCCAGCTGTCTTCCACCTTTTGCGCTTACTTTGCTGGCTTGTTTACGATGCTCCTACATCATACTCCCTTGGCTGAAAAATTCATGAACTCCTGTTCATGAGCTCATGCACCGTCTCTCCATGTATCTGGATTTCTGCTTCACTTTCCCAACTGGCATCTTCAATCGGGTGTCCTGTCCATTTCACCAAATATTCAAAGTATGTTTTCCTTTAGGTCTTTCTTATTATTCTATGATCAATTATCTTTTCCATCTGTGGCCTTTTAGCTACAGGCATCTGCTTAACCCATTGAACTTCCTTCTGATCCTATGATCTCTCTATCCTGTTTCATCAACTCTATAAAGGTACAAATCTGCTATGTTGAATATGGGCAATATTCCTACCCGATCTGGTAATTCAATCTCATAAGTGTTTTCTTCAAACTTTATTATGATCTTACACGGCCCATTTTTCTTCATCTTTAGCTTATTGTATGTTCCCCTTGGGAACATTTCTTTTCTGAGATGTGCCAGAACCAAATCACCTACTTCAAATTGAATTTCCCTCCTGTGCTAATAATCTTTGCGCTTGTATTATTGGTTGGAATTCCCCAATCGCTCTCTAACTTTACTGTGGAGCTCTTTCATTTCTACTGCAAAATCCTCTGCTCTAGCACTCCTGAATTCATTATGCTCCAAGTCTCTCAACTCAGATACTCCTCTTGGTTGCATTCCATACATTATATGGAATGGGCTTTGTCCTGTACTCCTGTTTGTTGAATCATTGTATGCAAATTCCGCTTGGGGCAGAATCTGATCCCATTGACTATGATATTCAACTACCAAACTCCTTAATAAATCTCCCAAACTTTGATCTACTACCTCAGTTTGTCCATCCGTCTGAGGGTGATATGCGGAGATAAAAGATAAATTAGTCCCCAGCTTCTTCCATAGGGTCCTCTAGAAATGACCAACAAATTTGGTATCCCTGTCCGATACAATAATCTTGGGTAAGCCGTGAAGTCTAACAACTTCTTTGAAAAACAGATTTGCAATGTGTGTTGCATCACTAGTTGTCTGACATGGTATGAAATTTTCCATTTTAGAAAATCTATCGACTACCACAAATATTGATTCACAACCTCTTTGCGTCCTTGGCAATCCTAACACAAAATCCATACTTACTACATCCCACAGCCTCTTTGGTACTGGCAATGGTTGATACAACCCTGTATTCTGCCTTTTCCCCTTCGCATGCTAGAAAATCCTACATTTGTTGACAAACTTCTTGACATTTTTCCTCATCCCTGGCCAATAATATAGACTGTTCAGTTGCACGAATGTTTTTTCATGGCCAAAATGTCCAGCCAATCCTCCACTATGTTTTTCCTTCAAGAGGTTCTCTCGCATAGAACTCTTTGGAATACACAATTGATTTCCCCTGAATAATAGTCCATCTCGAATCAAGTATTCATTCCATTGGCTTCTATCTCTGAGAACTGGATTCTCACATGCTTCATAATCTTCTTTAAAATCTGCGTCTTCTTAGTACATCTCCTTGAGATTGTCAAATCCTAAGGTTTTCACTTTGAATGCCTACAGAATCAAACATTTCCTGCTCAAAGCATCAACAACTTTGTTAGCAGTTCTAGAAATATGCTTTATAACAAAAGTAAAATTTTGCATATATTCAACCCATTTTGCATTCTTCTAGTTCAATTTCTCCTATCGAGTTATAAATTGTAAAGCATGGCTATCGCTATACAAGACAAACTCTTTCAGAACCAATTAATGCCTCCATTTATTCAACGCTTGTATGACTGCATAAAATTCCTTTTCATACGTGGAATATTTCAGCTTGGTTTAGTTTAGCTTCTCACTGAAGTATGCAATTGGCTTAATGTCTTGACTTAAGACTGTTCCAATCACAAATCCACTTGCATCACATCTCACTTGAAATGTGTTGTTGAAATCTGGTAGAACCAGAACTGGTTGTCCAATTATCTTCTCCTTCAACAACTTGAAACTCTTCTCTGCTTCCTCTGTCCAATGAAAAGATTTGTGTCTTTTCTTGACTGTGTCCATCATTGGTGCACATGTCCCACTAAAATTTCTAATGAATTTCCTGTAAAAACTAGCCAATCCATGGAAGCTTCAAACTTCAAAGATACTCTTTGGTGATGGCCAATCCCTAATTGCTTTTACCTTCTTAGGATCTATCTTTAACTCATTCGAAGAGATCACGAACCCCAAATAAATGAGTTCTTTATTCATGAAAGATGACTTCTTCAAATTTATCAGCAATTTCTCTTGCTGTAATCTCCTCATCATTGCAGCTAAATGCTTCAGATGTTCTCCTTCAGTCTTACTGAAGATCAATATATCATCAAGATACATGATTACAAATTTTCCAATGAAATCTTTCAAGACTTCGTTCATTAATATCGTAAAAGTACTTGGCTCGTTCGTCAAACCAAATGGCATGACAAGCCATTCATATAGTCCTTCATTTGGTTTGAATGTTGTCTTCCATTCATCACCTTCCCTCATTCTAATCTGATGATATCCGCTTTTCAAATCAATCTTTGAAAAAAACTTTTCCCCACTCAAGCAATCCATCAAGTCATCCATCCTAGGTAAATGAAATCTATACCTGATGGTGATTTTGTTTATATCTCTCAAGTCTATACACATTCTCCATCCACCATCCTTATTTGGACTTAACACTATAGGTACATCGCATGGACTCAAGATTTCTCTAACCAACCCCTTGTCCATCAAATCCTGGACTTGTCTCTTAACTTATTCATTCTCTTGTGGCATCAATCTGTACGCTGCTTTGTTTGGTAAACTTTCTCCAGGTATAAGATCAATGTGATGACTTATGCTCCTGATAGGTGCAAATGAACAAGGAAAATCTTCTACCACTATATCAGCGAACTCCTCCAGCAGTTCCTGAATTTCTCCAAGTAGATCATCTATCTTGGTACTGGTTAAGATGACTCTAGGTTTTCTTATCATGACAAACTGCATTTCTTCTTCCTTCTTGACTTCCTCAAGAAGTTCATTTCCACTCATGAGAAGTATAGTATTGCTTGCTTTTTCTTTCACCTCCTTGTCCTTAATTGGTAGCGACATGTGTGTCCTACCATTCTTCTCCAAGGTGTAAGTGTTCCTTCTCCCATCATGAACAACATTTCTGTCATATTTCCACGGTCTCCCCAACAAAATATGACAGACGTCCATGGGAATAACATCACATAAAATTTCATCCTTATATCCCCCTATTTTAAATTCAATTAAACATTGTTTAGTGACAGTTACTTGATGTCCCTTTTGCAACCACAAAACTTTATATGGGCTTGGATGTGCAACGGTCTCCAATTCCAGCTTCTCCACCATCTCTGTGGATACTAGATTATCTGTACTTCCACTGTCCACTATCACCTTTCATACCCTGTCCTTGGTCTTGCAAGCAGATCTAAATAAACTGTTCCTTTGGATTGGATTTTCTATCTCCTTATCTAGCTTCAAGAGAACTTTCCGCATCATTAAGGATCTTCTGCCTTCTGCATCTTTTGCCTCAACATTTCTCCCTTGTGCTTCAGAAATGTGAGCTTCACCTCCATCTATTTTCCTATCAGGACATTCAAAAGATTTATATCCTATCTTTCCACAGACAAAACATTTTATCTCACCTCCTCTGCCTCTTCCTCTTCCTCTTGCTTGCGGAAAAGTGTTTATGTTGGCATACTGTCTCCCCTGTGAACTTTCTCCTCTTTCAGGGTGAGTATGAGGTTTCTTTTCTTTTTCTTTGGGCTTCTGATTTCTTTCCTGGGCAATTGCTTTGCCTCTACTCTGACTTCGACATGTGCCTCTTTTACCTTGCTTTCGGGCCAATTTTTCTTCAGCCTTCAGGGCCATTTGATAAGAATCTTCCACATTTCTGATCGTCATCATGCTCATCTCATATTGAATGTCATATCTCAGACCATTCATGTATCTGGCAACCTTCTCATTATCAATTTCTCGATGACCTGCTCTGATGTTTATTCTGTAGAACTCTTCAGTGTATTCCTTTACTGTCATCCTTTTTGTCTCAAGTTTTGCATCCTTCGAAACAGGTTAATCTTGTAGTCTCTGGGTATAAACTTGGCTTTCATTTTTGCAACCATCCTATCCCATATTTTGATTCTTTGCTTGCCTTTCCAACACCTGTCAGCCTGTAGTTCATCCCACCATAGTGTCGCATGCCCTTTAATTCTAGTGGCAACATGTTTAACCTTCTTATCTTCCTCGACATCCTCATAGTCGAAGAATTTATCTAGAGCTCTAAACCAATCTAGCAGCTCTTCAACGTCTAAGTTTCCTTCATACATCAGAATATCCATCTTTGCTCCGACCCCTATTCTTGCAACAAATCTGAATAGACGTTCTTCTGCAACATCTTCGACTACAACTTCTTCTTCAGCTCCAGCCTCATTTTCTCTTTTAGCTTCATTGAAATCTCTAGCTTCAGCTGTTCGTCTCTGTGTTTTCTTCATAGCATCTAATCAAGCATGGATTTCTCTCATTTCCATTTCCATAGCTGAATCGGGTATTGGTCTCTCTCTCCTTCTTGGCGGCATTGTTCAAATCTATTCCTTGCAAAAAAACAAAAAAAAATTGTAGGCCCTGATACCACCTGACGTAGACCCCCTACCTCAGTAGGTTCTACTCAACCTCAAGGTCTAAGGATCGTTCTTAATCTCCCCGTGAGTCTAATTGACTCTTTGATTCCTCACAAGAACCTCAAACACACAAGTGATTATCCACAGGTCCTTTTAGGAGCTACGCATGTGTGAATAAGCACTAAGCATCAACTCTTACCCACATGGTCGACTGACGTGACCACAAACTTCACCCAAAAGGGTGTTTTGGATTTTGCAACTCCGCGATCCCAGATGTGAGTCCCTCTGACTCGTCAATCTCCGAAACCTGAAATGGCTAATGAATCTTTGACTCCTCCCTTGACTTCACTTGATGTGACCTCCAACTATGAACTGGGGCCCAAACGTTTCGACACCTCAGGATTTCACATATCGACGAAATCCAATGCAAGAAATCCCTTCTCCCGATAACTGAAATTGCGATGGCTTCTTACCCCAAATCGACGGTTCTTGACTTCCCACGATCTGACGATTCAGATTAAATCGGGACTTTGTGAATCGGGAGTTCACGACTCTCGACTCTGAGTCACAGCCTTCTCCACTTCTTGAATTCCAAAACAAAAAAATTCAACCACAAGATCAACGACCCTCGTTGATCCAAATCCAAAGGCCTCTATTCCTTTAGAGCTTCAGACGTTGAATAACTCTCGGCCTTATCTCCCTTACTGGTTAACTAGATCCAACGATGAATGGAAAATCATCACTTCTCCTTGAAGCATTTCCACGTCCATCCCAGCTTTCAATATTCCTCCACCAAATACTCCAGTGGCAACCCTTCTGAGATTTCTTTCTACTGGGTGTATTCAGTGCTCACTTTCCCTTGAACTCTTCAAAGTTCTTCCCTTTCAGAGCTTTCACTTGCAAACTCGAGGATTTCTAAGGGATTCTTGCATGCACTCCTTGCGGCATTCAAAATGACCTCTGGTTATTTGACCCTTCGACTCTGCGTGCTCCTTGCAACAACAGTTCTTCACCCTTCCTTCTTGGTTGATAAAGTCTTCGACTTCAACTCACCCGTGCACGCCTTGCACGACTCTGTGCTATCCTGCACTTCGGTTGGTATGAGAACAACGATATCCCTCTTGAGCTTTCTAAGATAAAACTTAGAATCTCGTCAGCGCACACCTTGCAAACGTTCACTGCACTCTTTGCAGGAATCCTCAGGAGGAGAAACAATTGAAACTCATTCTCCTCCTCTCCCATATATTTTTCATACATTCAACATGAAATCACAAGCATACACATAGCATTGAAATAAATGCATAACAGAGAATATAAGCCACTGTAACATACCATTCAAAAGATAAATACAACAACCATGACACACCATGAAATGGAATCAAAGCATTCTTATATTAATTCCAGTACTCCTGTACATGGATCAATAGCAACCGCTATTTTCTTATACAATCCTACAATCTTTGTTCTTCTATGCTCTTCTCTTCTACAACTCAACAACTTACAATGAGAATTCTGAATATGATACAAGTGAGGGTGTCTTTTTACGAGTTTTCCCTTCTACAGCTCTAAGTTATCTAATCAAATTTAAAGCTACCTACTTTACATTCAATACAAATAAATGCCTTCTTATCTGACAGATGAGAGCAATGCTTAAGATCTGTTTACAATCTCCAAAACATAAATGTAAATACGTTTTCCTAGCTATTGTATTAATGTCTCTTCATTCAAATTCAAAACGCTTTCAAAATGTGCACTGGTGCATATCCAGCTGTCTTTTTCCTTTTGCGCTTGCTTTGCTGGCTTGCTTACGATGCTCCTGCATCAGTTGGCACAGGGACAGACCCAAGGTTCAACGCTACAACAACACACCAACAAAACCCTAACTACCGGCCCTTTCAGAAACACCTGCGAAGCAGATGAAGTCTCACCCGAGGTAGAGGTAGGGGTGGTTGTGGGACTCATATGTATGCAACCTTAGCTGGGACACAGATCTGTGATTCTAACACTTAACACATCACTTAGAAGTTATCATTCATCAATATCTAGTTCTTAGTTACAGTGCAGTTGAACCCTACCCTTAGTGTAGATAAAACCTAAACTACATAGCATCACAGTATTCATTCAGATCTAAGGTGTTTAAGCACTAAGCATATTTATATAGGTCAGATCTAACATCCATCCATATCATTAAGCACTAAGCATCAACATATCTATGTAGCATTAATCTATATTAAAGCACTAAGCAAGTAAACACATAAGCACATCAATATATTGAACAAATCATAGAAACACAACATGTACGTGGTTCACCCCCACCTTGGAGCTACGTCCACCTACTATTCTCTTCTTTATTATCTTTGGTCAAGCTTCTTACAGGCACATAGCATCAAAATCCTACTCCGCAGAAGACAGGAGATCTGCGTGTACTCTGCCAGATCCTCCTTCTTCGAGCTAGGGTACAACACCAAGCCTTTACATAGTCTCTTACAATTACTTTCACTTAGACTTGCAAGCCTCACACAGTATGCACAAAGCACTTACAACTCTTGATCACATAGATCAATCACTATCACTTAGCACCACTTACAACTGACTCTTCATTACATCGCCTGGTTTTCTATATATATTACAAAATCGGGCCTACACATGGGTAAACCCATGGGTCGACATTCCCATACCCGTTACATAATCCCAAAACCCAAAAATCACTAAAAAGGGGTCGAGATCCTGTGAGCTCCGCTTCTTCTTGCACTCCACCTTTGACAGCCTGTCGAAGTCCCAAAAATAGGTCAAACATGACCAAGAATCCACAAAACTTGGTCAAGGGCCAAAAAATAAAGACCATTTCTTACTAATGAGGGAGGATTGATCCAAGTGGATATCGGTGGCCACCCACCTACTCCAAATGGCTCAAAACAGTTTGTTGGAAACTTACTATTTGTAGCATTTCCAAACTTTCGGGGCCATTTTGAGGGCCTAAACAATGTTTTTTTGTGATCGGGCACCTCAATGAGAGCTAAAGGCTCTGATTGAGCCCCTAAAATGAATTTCCTCATCGATACCTTTCCAACGAGCTATCGTGCACCCCAAACAAAGATCGTATGCCAAAGTTACACCCTCGAGAAGGTGATACACCAAACTACCCAAAACAGGGTCCACAAAACTGTTGGCTTTTCATCTTCTGGGGTTAGGATTTGGATTTTATTTATGTTAAAAATTCCTTTGGAGCCTCATTGTAACCATCATATTCTTGTGAATGCGAGTATCCGTCACATCTCTTCTCAGAAATAAGTTGCCACCATTCTAGCATGTCTTTCACTATGTATTTCTACAGTTTTGTACATTTCTCTCATTTATAGAAATTGTGTATTACTATATCTTTGTGTTTATGGTTATATCTCTGATATATCTATGCTATATTATTGAATATCTGATATATCTTTGTACATTTCTTTATTATATATCCGTTCTCATTTCGTGCTGAAAATAATTTGGATCATCGATGAAGAGAGATTAAAGCTCTTCCCATTGTCCTTTGGCTAGATGTGCACATGTTCCATGTCTTCCATTCTCATTTATGAATCATAAACCTTGACCACACATATCCTTTTTAGGGCATGTTTGTCTAAGGTGGCCATACATATGACAAATAAAGCATGTAAAAGGGATCTTTACATAATCTTTCTCTTCACAATATGAATGATTCCCCACCTAGATATCAATATCCCAAGTTCATTTCCACACAAATCTTGTCCATAGAAGTCCTATCAAGGGAATGGGTTTTTTCATCAACATCTAGCATCCTACCCAAAGTGTTTTCTTTTAGACATCAATACCTTTCTCATTGGATCAAATATAGGATTCTAGTTTTGGAGCAACAAAATGGAGCTATCCCAATACCATGTCCCCTTAAAAATATTTTCTTAGTCCTTTGATGTCTAAAATACAATATTTATC
>SNQJ01S0039526.1:0-20396 GCA_010110895.2 Picea sitchensis | reverse complement strand
TATGCTTATTCTTAAATTAAAAAAATCTCAAATTTGTATATTTTATAATTATTTTAGTATTAAATAATATCTATATTTAGTATTTAATTTGTGAATTTAAAAGTTAAAACAAATTCACATTGTATTATCCAACTAAGTTAACACTTTATTCCTAAAAATTAATGGAATGTAGAAATTATAGTTAGTAGATATTCCCAAATACTTTTACATACCCCATCAAAGCTTGTTCTTTATTTTGATGTTTCCATGTAATGATAAATATAAGGAAAAATCTCAAGGAATCATGAAAAGATATTTCTTTTCACCTTTAAGAATCTTAGATGGCTAGTGTGAATACCATCTGGTGAGTAAGAGATTTTTGCAAAGAGATAATGGATTTATATATATCATTAGAAATTTTGAAAATATTTTTTATTGGATTGAATATTTTAGCGTTAGAGTTATTATACATTTTCTCTAATATTTTTTCCCACCCCAATTTCTAATCGACTAGTGTGAATACCATTTGGTGAGTACGAGACTTTTGCAAAGAGAAAATAGATTCATTAGAAATTTTAAAAATATTTTCTATTTTGACGTTATATTTATTATACATTTTCTCTAATATTTCCCCCTCACCCCATCCCCACCCCCACCCTCTTTAGATTTATTATACATTTTCTATAATATCTCCCACCACCTCCACCCTCTTTTGCAAAGAGACAATGGATTTATATATATCATTAGAAATTTTGAAAATATCTTCTATTGGATTGAAGATTTTGGCGTTAGAGTTATTATACATTTTCTCTAATATTTCCCCCCACCTCCACCCTCATATAAGCGTGGAGGTGGGGGGAAATATTAGAGAAAATTTATCTCTCATATAAGGATGGGGGTTGGGGGAAATATTAGAGAAAATTTATCTCTCATATAAGGGTGGGTGTGGGGGGAAATATTAGAGAAAATGTATTATACATTTTCTCTAATATTCCCCCCTGCCCCCACCCTTATATGAGGGTGGAGGTGGAGGAAAATATTAGAGAAAATGTATGTTGTATCTCTCATATAATGGTGGGGTTGGTGGGAAATATCAGAGAAAATGTATTATACATTTTCTCTAATATTCCCTCCCACCCCCACCCTTATATTAGAGTCAGAGTGGGGTGAAATATTAGAAAAAATGCCATATGAATGCTTCCTACCTCATAAATTGGAGATTATATAATTTCCAATATTTTAATAATAGGATAATTATGATTTTATAATGAAAAATGTATATTATGCAATATGCATTCTTTTAAGAAAAATGTTGAATAATTATTTGTTTACAAAATGTAAAATAATACACTATTTTTTATTTCTAAATAGAAGAATATAAATTTAAAAATATAATTGTTTTTGTTAGTATCACTATTACAACCTAAGTTATGAGTCTTAATATACCCAAACCCAAAAAAATGAACAATGATATGGCACAATGAATAGCTAATATACCCAAACCAAAAAACATATAGCTTCATGCCATTTTCATTTCACTTATGACAACTTACCATATGTAACATGGATGACAAATCTTGAAGCAAAAATGAATTTATGTTGCAATTAAAGTTTGTACAATAAATCTCAATCTTTTGTCTATTCATTGATTTATAGTGTTATGTTTTGGGAAAAATAAAGACAATTAGTTGATTTACAGTGTTATGTTTTGGGAAAAATAAAAACAACAAGTTATGAAACTTAAAAAATGTAGTTTTTAAGATTTTGTAAAAATAACAATGATAACATCTTAAGATTGTTGTCATTGATAAACATTCTCTTGTTTGTGAAAGAATGGTGTTACTTCCAGACATCAAATTTTATTGGAAACTCTTATATGCATACAAAAAGATTCACCTTATTGCACATTGTTCTAGTTATGATTACACCTTTATGTGATTGAGTTTGAGGTCACCATAGGAAGTTAAGGATGAAATGAATGATTTCAGAGTAAAATTCATTGAAAATAACACAAAATATTTATTTTCTCAATGTACATGTTCATTTCAATGCAAACTTCTCATTTCCTTATCATGTGTCTCCATCCCCACCACCACATTTGTATTATGAAATAATGATTAGTACCGAAAGTGGTCAAGGATGAGAACCAAAAGTGGCCAACAATGAAAACTTCAATTACACTTACACCATTAAATTTTACTCACATCATCACAATGCTCCTCCCTCCTTTGATTTTTGTCTCTTAATTTAACATTCATCATTTTACATGTTCATCCCTAATTTACTTTGACATTCAAATTTACCCATTAAAAGGGTATACGAAATGGACAAAATGTTTTATGGCAAGTAATTTTATCATTAAGTTTCATTTTTTTTAAATGCATTTGATTATTTATATTACTTGTTAAATAAAATAATTAGATATATTTACATGTTATGTTAAATGATTAGATATATTTACATGTTATGTTAAATGATTTTATTTATAGAAAAAATGCAATATAACTAAAATGTTCTATGACGAGTAATTTGATCATTAAAATCTATTCCTTTTCGAAATGTATTTGATAATTTATATTACTTAAAATACAATATAACCAAAATGTTTTATGACGAGTAATCTGATCTTTAAATTCTATTCCTTTTGACAATGTATTTGATAATTTGCATTACTTATTATTATAGAGAGTATTTAGATATATTTACAATCTAAATAGATATATTATATTTATAATATTAATAAATTTAATTTAAAAAATTAAGAGTTAATCATGATAATAAAAATTAATTATTATAAATTTTTAATTTTTTTTATCAATATTTACTAAATCTAAATTCAATAAATTCATATTCATTAAAAAATAATTAGAAATGATAAAAGAGTAGAGAAATAATATAACTTATAAAAAATAATCTATGTATTCATACAATTTTGTAATTTGTGACTAATGATGTCAAGTCACCCATAGCATTAGATGATGAGAAGCTTTCTCATAATAATATGTCTATCAATCCAATAAATAAATAAGTGAAATTTGTAACAAAGTTGCTTTTATTTGTTTTGGAGCAAAAAAAGAAGTGATAATCGTTACTTCGTGCTTTTAAAATTTATGTATCTAGGTGTTAACAACTATTAACAATGTCACAAGTGTAAATTAAAGTCTTCAAAATCTTTGTAAAATAATTTGATGAATAATACATAAGACATATTAATCCTCTCTATATCATTAGAAAGTATGATCCAACTAAAAAAACTATCAAAATTTTCTAACATCACCTAATCAAACATTCCAAACTATCATAACATAACTAATTATTCATAATTCATTTAAAACATTTAATATTCTAATTTCATTATAAAATAAAAATAAGAATATAAAATTTAAGTAAATAAAATGATATAATTATTATAGTATTAATTCTTAATAATTAATAAATTATTGAAATTACTAGTAATAAATTGAATAAAATTATTAGTGAATTGGATAAAGTTATTGAATAATATTTTATAACACTATATAATTATAAATTAATTAATGTTATTTATAATAATTAAGAAAATAAGTATTGAAACTATATTTTTAATAGTTAACTCTTTATAATGAGCAATAAATGTATTGTGAATTAGATTTTATAATAAATTCTTTCCTATCTTATCAAAACTATTTGTATAATTTTAAATTGAAACATCAAAGTCTTCAAACACATAATTTATTACAAATATTTTTATTACATTATTACAAACAAATAATTTATTATAAATATTTTTATTGTATTTATTTAAAATATCACTATAAGATGAAGACTAAATTACAAGTAAATATTATTTCAAAAATTATTTAAATTAAAAAACTTAATAATACTCACTTTATAGTTATGAATATGAAATTTTTTCAATACATGTATGTTTTCCTTTAAGCCAAAACTAAACACTAAAATTTATTAAATTAATACCCTATCTCTTTTTTTTGTAAGTGAGTATAAATCCATGTATTACTAAAAGAGATTATGATACAAAGAGAGGGGGGACTCCCTGGTTTGCCACAACGGAAACCAGACCAGGGGTTCCGTAGTTGCGTTTTCTAAGATAGCAAAGGGGTATGGCTGGGCCACCACCTTGGGAAACCAGCCCAGTCCTACCATATCCAGTTTTGAAAAGATACACAAAAACACATATGTAAAAAGACACAACATATAAAAGGAGGCTGACCCTACGTTGAGCAACATGACTTGGCCATCCAGGATGATGAGATGTTTTTTGCCTTCATCCTTCCTATCCTTGTTCTCATCCCTTTGAACCACCGTACGAGTCTTTCTAATACACGTTGGGGCTCCATTCCAATCCACTAGCGTGATGTCCATGTGATGGACATACCGCAAGTATAGGTGGAATTGGGATGCCATTCACTCCATCTTCTCCTTCTGGTCCCTCTGGTCCTCAGCTAGCCATTTTGTACTGGCCTCGAGGTTGCTGAGGCGACTTAGGATCTCTGTAAGCAGTCTTTTGTGGTCCCTGTTATGCTTCTTGCTAGAATCTTTCCTTTCAGAGCTCACCTTGCCTATTAACATATTTGTTCACCATGCCTCCTCCATTGTTTTGTGGTAAAGGGTTACTCTGGGTTGTGTGGCCTCTGAGTCCCTTATCCAGCCTTCTTCTTGACTCAATTCCTTCCAATATTTACCCTTGCGTTTAGTATTCATTTCTTTCTCCCACCTGGTGTTGATAGCTCTTCCCTTTGGCTCAACCAGCATATGAAAGGTGTCCTTGGCTTCTCTGGCCATTTGCTCCATCCTTGTAATCCTCCGAGAGCTTGTAGGAGATTCTTTCCCCTGGGGGCTTCTCTTACTGTGAGTTTTCTTCATACGTACCATCTCGGCTGGTTTCTGGTAGTTTTTTCCTTGGATTCTCCTCCTGTTCCTATCTACACATCCCTTGTTTTTGTGATAGCTCTTGCAGATTCTCTTTTCCTGTCTGTATCTATTCCTGGTGCTTCTTCTCTTATGGGATTTCCCCAGCTACGGGCTCATCCTAGCAATCATGGTCTTCCCATAGAGGTGTACCTTCTTGTCCTTTTTCCCTGTCTCGGTATGTGTGCTCATGATGACCCGGCCGTAACCCCTGTGCCAACCCTTGCTCATGCACGTTGTACAACTAACTGTGCTACTCCCCGTACCTATGCTTGGGTGAGGTGTATCCATACTTGTCCATGGTAACACCTTTTCCCTTCGTCATTTTCGACCTGCTGATTACCTTCTCTTCTTTCCCATGAACTACCCTTGTACTTCTTCCTATTGATAGGACCTTGGTGCCATACCCCCATCTGTTGTGTGTTATGAGTCTGCATTGTAACTTGTGGTCAAGTGATGGGCAATCGGATTCTGTCTGGATCCTTCATGCCCATCAGTTAGCCTTGTGCCTCCTTCCTTGGTGTGGTTGTCCATACTTAGGCTGTCGTCACGGTCGTTTATTGCTAGTTGGATGCAGTCTGTTCTAAACTGACCATTCGGGATGTTACTCCAGGTAGTGTCTAGTTCTGGTCCTTCCTTGCTAACCCCCTAATTAGTGATTATGTTCACCAGTCCATTTGTTGACCTGCGTACCTAGCGTAACTCCACTGTGTTCATCGTCTGCAGATGCTCTTGGAGTTTTTGCAGGGAGTGTGCCAAGCGCCAGTGCCTCTGATTTTTTCCCACTCTAGTGCCATTTTGGAGTCTCTTCACTGTGTTGATAACCAGCATGGAGTCACCTTCCATGATGGTGTTTTTCATCCTTTTGCACCTTAGAATCTCGAGACCGGTCTCTAGGGCTCCGAATTCCGTGGCATTGTTGGTTGAGTTTCCCATACTCCCAGCGTACAGTCGGATTATTTTTCCATCACTATCCCTGATTACCGCTCCGATTCTTGTCATTCTCGGGTTTCCTTTTAATGCTCCATCGAAATTCAACCTGAGGGACCCTGTTGGAGGGGGATTCCAGTTGCACTCACCTATTTGGAGTTGTGGTAGCTACCTTACTTGAGTGCAGTTACACCCGTCTTTCAGGTGAAAATATTATAGGATTCAGGAGTCTTGGCCTGGGAGTTGTGCTCTTCCTATCTGGCAGTTGTGGCTCTGCATCGTTTCTCTTATTAGGGAGATTATTGTTTCTTTGAGTTTCCCTTCTGGTTGGCTTTGATTCCTAAATATTCATCGGTTCCTTTCTTTCCATATTGCCCATATGATCATCCTCGAAATGAGAGTCCAACAGAGGTTCACCTCTTCATTTTCACGGTAATTCTCATTCCAGATATTGATGGTTGCGCAGATGTTACCTCAGATTCTATTGGACTGTTGAAAGATACCTGCCACCCAGTCCCAGATCTCTGCTGTGTAGATGCATTCGTCGAGGAGATGATTCGTTGTTTCTTCCTTAGCTTGACAGAGGTGGCATCGTGATGGGCCAATGAATCCCCTTTTCCTTAAGTTTTCCCAAGTTAGAATTCGGTTGTGAAGTACTAACCATTTGAAAATTTTAATTTTTGGCCATTGGGGGCTTTTCCAAAGATTATCCCATTATTGCGCTAGATCTTCTTGGTCCTGGTCCACAATGTAATGTCAAACTTCATTCAATTTGAATTCCCCGCCATATTTTTGTCCCCACCTCAGTTGGTCCTCTTCTTCCAAGACTGCAATTTACCTTTTCCCCGGTTCCTCCTCCACCTCTTTCACGCTTGTTGTGGTCCGGTTTCTATTTTTCGAACTCAGACTGTCCCAGATTCTCCATCTGTTGTGATCTGTTTCTTGTTTCTAGTACTGGTAGACTTTGGTTCTGCCTTGCGCGGTCATGTCCTGTTGGAGTTCCTCCCTATCCGGATTTTCCATTATGGGTTCCTGTTGCCAAGCATCTTCCCAGAATCTGGTTGTTTTTCCATTCCTCACTTCCCAAGAGATGTGTGTTTGGATCCAGGTTTTGTTGCGCCAAGATAGATTCTAGATGGTTGATCCCTCCCTAGTGCCCCTAAAGAGGATTCAGTCTGGTCGTTTATGTCTGGGGCATACTTGGCCTTCCAGAGGTTTACCCACGGTGTAGAAGTTTCTTTGACCCATCGCCACCAGAGCTTCACCCTGTAGGCGTCGTTGGTTAGTTATGGATCTTGTAGCCCCATGCCTCCTTTTCTTTTTGGTTTGCAGACCTTCTCCCAGGCCACCAGGGCCCATTTTTTCTTTGTTTCCTCTCCTCCCCATAGGAAGTCCCTTTGGATGGTTCTTATTTTTTGTAGTATCCCCTTGGGGGTTGGAAAAATAGATATCATATAGGTTGGAATTGCTTGCAAAACCGACTTGGTCAATATGAGTCTCCCCGCCAGGTTGAGGGATCTGTATGTACAGTTTTTCACCCTCTCCTATAACTTGTTGATCACTCCCTCCCATGTTGACATTTTGTAAGCTCTGTCTGTCACGGCGATGCCCAAGTACTTGGTTGGGAGTGTTTTGCGTTCAAAACCCAAAATATTGTCCAGGTTTCTTTGGATTATAGGGTTGGTGTTGAAGATATAGATCATAGATTTGGAGTGGTTGATCTCAGTACCCGAGGCTTCCCCAAACTCTTATAAGATTCTTTTATAGGATTTTTCTTCCTCGACCGTGGGTGTGCCATGGAGTAAGGTGTCATCCATGAACTGTTGGTTTGTGGAAGTAGGGTAGTTTTCAAAAGGTTTGATACCTGTTATTTCTCCTGCTGTTGTTGCACTTTTTATGCTTCCACTAAGACCTTCCATCATCACAATGAACATGAAGGGGGAAAGAGGGTCTCCTTGTCTTATGCCTCTCGTGGGCTAGAAAGGTTTGGCTAGGGCTCCATTTATTAGGAGCGAGTAACTTGTCATGGACACTAGGCTGACAATCCAGCTGATCCAGTGCTGGGTGAAACCAAAAGCTTCCAGAGTCTTGACCATGTAGTGCCAACTAATTTTGTCATAATATTTTGCTAGGTCCAGTTGTATTATCATTCCCCCTATCCTATGAATCTTCAGGGTGTGGATTATCTCATGGGCATGGATGATGTTGTCCATGATTTGTCTTCATTCCAGGAAACTTGCCTATTCTTGTGAAATCAGTGTGGGTAGGAGGGGTTTCAATATATTGGCTATGACTTTGGAGATTATCTTGTAAACCACATTGCATAGAGATATGGGTCTGTATCTGTCGGGGGTACTGGATTCATTTTCTTTGGGGATTAGAGTAATCATTGTAGAATTTAGTGCTTTTAGAATGGAGGTTGACCGTCTGGAGTCCTCCACTACCCTATAGACGTCATGTTTGACCACTTCCCAACAGGATTTGAAAAAGTCCACTCTGAAACCATCTGGACCTGTGGATTTCCCGTTGGGCATCTCCTGGATCACTTGATCAATTTCTTCCTTAGTGATGGGTTTATTTAGGTTGTTATTTTGTTCCTCGGTGACTAAACGGGGGATGTGCTGAGTTATCCTTTGGATGGCCTCTGTTTTGTCTTTGTTGGGTTCCTAGGCTATCCCATGGAAGTGATTTACTAGAGTGTTTTCAATCTCCTTGTGGGATTCTCTCTCGATCCCATCTTGATCCTTAATTTTCAGGATTTTGTTGTAGGCTCTTCTGGTAATGGTTGTTCTATGAAAAAAATTGGTGTTCCGCTCTCCTTCCCTTAGCCATCTGATTCGGGACTTTTGTCGCCAGAGAGTTTCTTCCTACTGGCATCTAGCTTCCCATTCCTGGGTCATCTGGATCTCTTCCTTTTTTCCATCCTTTGTATAGCCCTCGGCTATGCATATTTCCTGGAGTTTTCTCATTTTGTCTTCAATGTTTTTTTTCTCTTGGTTTATATTTCCAAATGTTTCCTTGTTCTACTCCTTGAGCTTATATTTGATGTACTTTAGTTTCTTATAGAGTTTGAACATCCTTGTCCCTTGCTTTGGTTGTTCCTCCCACCACCACTATTTGATATTCTCCTTGAAAGTGGGTTGTTCGATCCAAAATTTCTCAAATCTGAAATGTCTATTCTTCGATGTGGTTTGGAAGTCTACTTCCAGTTGGACTAGCCAGTGATTAGACCCTCCCCAGGGAAGGATGTTGCAGTCTAAGGTTAACCCCTGCAGAATGATACACTCCAACACTAAGAATCTGTCTAGTCCTGTCGCTACCTGATGTTGATCCATCCATTTATTGTTCTAGGTGAAATGTCCATTGTTAGTTTCGATGTCCACCATCTTCATTGTGTCTATAAACATTGAGAATTCTTTCGCATCTCTATCCAATCTTCTAGTACCTCCTTTTTTTTTCCGCAAGTGACGTGATGATGTTGAAGTCCCCTGCCAGGATCCAGTGGAGGTTGATGGATCGGGTTTTTAGGTCTTGTAGGTCTAGAATCATTCTTCTCTTTTACTCTAACATATGGGGTCCATACACAATGTTGCATAGTATCACCTCCATATTTCCAATGATTTGCATGCTAACCGAAAGTGTGTGCCTAGTAGCTTCGGCTGCTATTAGGCTCATCACTTGTGGGTTCCACAAGGTGAGAATACCTCCTGCCATATGTTGTCCTTCAACAACCACCATCTTGTACTTGCTCCATTGTTTTTTGTTGATTGTTTCCATTTTGTCTATAGTGCATTTTGTCTCTTGGATGAAACAGAGGTTCGGTTGTTCCTTCCTAAGTCTATTTTTGAGGATTCTCTGCTTGCGCGGGTTTTTTATGATTATTATATTCCATGTTATAACCTTCATTTAAACATGTGGGGGTGGATTTGGGGAAGAGCTTCTTGATCTTACCTGAGTTTATTAGTAGCACTCTGAGCTCCTGTAGGGCTACGTTGTTTGATTTCCTTCCTTTTTTCCTTCTCCTCTACTTGGGTGAGAGTTGTGGTTGTCCCTCGCCAGATTTGATTCCTAGGTGTCCTATCTCCCCATGTGTGCACTTGAGCCCTCTGGATTTGGCTTCCTCCCTTAGGAGGAACAGGTATTGGATGCGATCTAGTTGCTCCGTTGATACGTTGTCTACTCCTTGCCTTTTCCATTGCTCCAATATGCTTGGGAGATCTATCCCTTCCCTTTCCACAAGGTCTCTAAGATCATGGTCTTCCATACCTACTTCACTTGGGGTCATGTTCACATCTCCTTCTACTTCCTGCATGGGGGTGTTGGCATCTCTGGTTTCTCCATCCATAGGAGTTGCACTATCCCCCTATTCCTTCTTATTATTTGGGTTATCTGTGGGCTGATTTGTTCCTTATTCTCTGGCTTATTGAGCTTTTGTCGATTCCTTTCCTCCTTCTGCCCCTTCGTTGGTTTTGTCTCATCCTTCTGTTCTATTCTTGGTCTCCAGGTTGCTCCCTTTTGGGGTTTTACTTTGTTTCTTGTTAGTTCTGTTTCTATGGTTCAACTTTATAAACCCATCCTCATCCTGTTGTGGGTTGGTGCTTTCCGCTTCTTGTTTTTTGTTGAGAGGACATTCTCTAATTAGGTGTCCATGTTCGTGACATCTTCTGCATCTTAAAGGGATCTACTCATAGTCTATGTTTTGTATCCATTTCTCATCCCTAAATTCCATACTTATGGCTTCTGGGAGTGCTCCCAACACATCCATCTCTATGCAAATTCTTGCGTAGGATGTATATCTCCCTTTTAGGGTGGCTTTTGAATTCTTCACATATTTTCTCAGTTTGTTCCCTATTGCTTTGAAGGTAGAGGGTAACCAGTAATCTAATGACAAGGATTTAAATCTCAGCCATACAGGTACATTTTTGAAAGTTTCTTTTCCTGGGAAAAATTTTCCTTCCAAGGTCGCTTGTATAGTCCTGTTGAGGCGTGGAAGTATGGCACCCCCTCAAAAACCCTATCCATGTCTTCTAGGTTCATGAATACTGTTGTGAAGAAGCCTTTCGAGACTAGGTGGAGCTCCACTTCTCCACTTGTCTTCTAGTGATATTTAATCCAGTTGCGCAACGTTCTTTTTGTGGGCCACAAACCCATAAAATTGCAGATTAACACATGTGTCTTCATATGGTCCTTGTAGAGTTGCATTTGCGGATCCTCCAGGATTACCTTGGGTATAATTGTTATTTTAGTTTTACACAGGTTGCACCCTTCTTCCCCATTGGGCCTCGTTGTTTCTTGCGCTGCACTCTGAGTTTCTCCGACTTCTTCCCCCGTGCAATCTCTTTTTCCATGGTTCCTTTCCTGACTCTTTTCCAGGTCAAATCCCTAGGTACTTGTCATTGGTGCCTTGAAACCTACGACTCTTGGCCCTTTCCCATTTTCCACCACTACCTGCTTGTATGAGGGAGTTCCATTACCCCCCCCCCCCCCTTTGGTACTCATGCTCTCCTCTATTATGGTTGCGACTTCCAAACCCTAGATTGTAGTTGCTCCAAGCCCTAGCTCTGCATAGGCCCCGTATGAATTTTGAGTGGTTGTTATGAAAATATAAAGGTATGTGGGCTTGGCCCAGTTAACCTTGTTCTGTGACTAGACCACATCCTTGATCAAGTTTGAGCACAAGACCTGACCTTTGTTGCAAGAATGACTTTACCATCCAACCGCCTCCGACGGCCTTAAAAGGTATGCGGGCTTGGCCCAGTTAAGATTGTTCCACGACTAGACCATGTCCTTGCTCAGGTTTGAGCACAATACCTGACCTTCATTGCAAGAACGACTTTACCATCCAGTCGCCTCCGCTGACCTTGAAAGGTATGTGAGCTTGGCCCAGTTAAGCTTGTTCCGTGACTAGACCACGTCCTTTCTCGGGTTTGAGCATAAGACTTGACCTTCATTGCAAGAATGAATTTACCATCCAGCCACCTTCGCCGACCTTAAATTAATACCCTATCCATGGCAAGCATTTGCTCCATTTATTATTACTATCAACCAACCATATCATTGACTTTTATTATATTTTCATATTACAAGAGTAGTACTATTTTAACTATTTAATCTTTTCAATCAAAACAAGAATAATRCTTTAATTTTACAARGAYGTTAGACATACACAAATATAACATTTAGTAGAATATATAATATTGGTCCAGAAAATAAAATTCCCACTAAGCTTGCATTTTTGTGAAAATTAAAATAGGATTCATTATTGAAAATAAGGTGTTTGCGGGATTAACTCGCTTAACAAGCAAATGGAAAGGACACGTATAAGCTAAGAGTGTTTATGATGGAGTGTACGATGGCAACTTTATTTCACCATCTCTGCATAGTACTTAATAACCAAATATATATATTTTTTAGACATTGATAATAATATATTTTTAATATTTGAATATTAATTTGTAAATTAAATAAAAATCCATTAATATTTTTATTGAATGAGAAAATAAAAAAATTGTAATATAATTTGAGAATGTGTGTTTCCAGAGTTTATCATATTGTTCAAGTGATGATGGGTGGCGTATCCACTCTAAATTTTGGACTTTTCAAAAACACTCACACACAATGATTATCTAGAAATTTCTTGAACAATTGTAATATAATATTTAAAAATTAAAAAATATTTCATTTAATATATATATATATATATATATATATATATATATATATATATATCCATCTTAACCTAGGATCTATCAAGCTTCCAAAGGGATCAAATTTCTAGAGGTGAAAACCTTTTTTAGAAAGTAAAACTTGAAGAAACCTTGAGAGATTTGATCTCTCTCGACTCTTGATATAGATTGGGGGTTAAATTGATCTATGTTGATTTAATATATATATATATATATATATATATACTAGTATTATTATTTTAATGGGTTATGTTACATGAACATTTCCCTCATAGTAAAGCCAAAAGCATTTATAGACACAATTATAATAAAATTGTTTTATTTAAAACAAATAATTAAAATTAAAAGTGAAATGAAATTGACTTCAAACCAATACTTCTTTCAATAATTTTACATTTGTAATAAAAGAAATTAATAAGGGGTTGTCTTAGAAATGGATTCAACATGATGAAAAACCTCTCAGACACTAGGATTATATCTATACATCTAATAATTTTTCCAAAAAACTGTTATATTTGTAAATGTGGAAACACAAATATCATAAGCCAAGCATAGTCACACAGAATTAAAAACAAAGAGATTTACGTGGTTCACCCAAGATTTGGGCTACGTCCACCAAGCGAAGGCATCCGTTGTCTTATTATTTAGATCATGGAGATTACATTTTTCCTCTACGGGCATACATCAATTTAATAGCAAGTTACAGAAGAAACTAAAATAACTATTAAATGCGTTCACATCCATATTCTAACTTGGTCTCTTAGTTACAACCAATGCTCAAAAATAGGAGGAATTCATTGTCACTGTATAACAATCTCCACCTTGAAAACAATTAACCTGATACCTTGCTCCTTCTTTTGTTCATCACCTTTTCTACAAGCCAAGAGAAGACAAGCACCATCGTAGCTTCTCTAAAAGTACTGGTTTTGTGAACATTTCTGCGTAGTTCTCTTTTGTATGCACTTTCTCAAGAGAGACTCCACGTTCATCGATGACCTGTCTTACAAAATGGTACTTGATAGGTATATGTTTTGTTTTACTATGGTAGGTTGGATTCTTAGCCAAGTGAATAACACTTTGACTATCACAAAGTAACTTTACTTTGTCCTACATCCTTCCAAACTCACCAAACAAACCTTTCAACCAAACTGCCTCTTTGCAAGCATGTGAAGAAGCTACGTATTTTGTTCTCTTTTGTATGCACTTTCTCAAGAGAGACTCCACGTTCATCGATGACATGTCTTACAAAATGGTACTTGATAGGTATATGTTTTGTTTTACTGTGGTAGGTTGGATTCTTATCCAAGTAAATAACACTTTGACTATCACAAAGTAACTTTACTTTGTCCTACATCCTTCCAAACTCACCAAACAAACCTTTCAACCAAACTGCCTCTTTGCAAGCATGTGAAGAAGCTACGTATTTTGCTTCTGTAGTGGATAAAGAAACAATGTTATGTAGCTTTGACATCCAACTAATAACTCCACCTGCAAGAGTAAAGACATACCATGAAGTCGACCTTCTCTTGTCCAAATCACCTGCAAAATTAGAATCAACATATCCACAGACTAATTCACAACCACTAGTATAAGTGATACAATAATCACTTGTGCCTCTCAAATACTGAAGCACCCATTTCATTGCTACCCAGTGCTCTTTACCTAGATTTTCCATATACCTACTGACAACCCCAAGTGCATGTGAAATGTCTGGCCATTTACTAACCATCGCATACATTAGATTTCCTACTGCATTATCATATGGTATTTGAGACATATATTCCTTTTCTTCTTTTGTACCAGGACATAAACTTGAAGAAAGCTTAAAATGGGAAGCCAAAGGTACTGAACTGGTTTCACATCGTTCATACCAAACCTCAAAATTATCTTCTAAACATACTTTTGTTGTGACAACCAAAGCTTACCATTCCTCAGGTCTCTGAATATCTCCATGCCCAAAATCTACCTTGTTGCTCCTAGATATTTCATATCGAACTCCTAGCCATCTGAGCCTTTAACCTATTGATCTCAGTTATTCTTTTGCTTGATAAAATCATATCGTTGACATACAATACTACGATAATGAATATGTCATTATTCAATTTCTTAAACTAGACATAATGATCATACTCACTCCTTGTATAATTCAAGCTCACCATGAAAGAGTCAAATTTATTGTACCATTGTCAGGGTGACTGCCTTAGACCATACAATGATTTCTTGAACTTGCAAACAAATTTTTTGTTGCGATTTTGAACGAACCCTTCAGGTTGTTCCATGTAAATTTCCTCATCCAAATCTCCATGTAAGAAAGCAGTCTTAACATTTAGCTGCTCCAACTCCAAATCAAGTAATTCAACTAAGGCTAACATAATTTGAATTGAAACAGACTTAAGAACTGGTGAAAAAATCTCATGAAAATCAATACCTTCGTTCTGAGAATATCCTTTCGCAACCAGCCTTGATTTGTACCTTTCCACCTTATCATCAACACCCTTCCTCATCTTGTAGACCCACTTGCAACCTACTATTTTTCTGTCTCTTGGAAGTTCTACCAGGTCCCATGTGGCATTCTTCTCTAATGCCTTCATTTCATCCTTCATTGCTTCTTTCCATTTATCATTGTTATAACCCTTCACAACTTCTTGATAGCACGAAGGTTCATCATCATTAGTACTTAAAGAAACCGATGAAACAAAATCATCATACCTTCTTGGAGGATTTCTGACCCGCATAGACCTCCTTGGGGAAATTTGTGGCTCATCCATATTATGTTGATTGTTATCATCAACCATGTCTTCCTCTGGAGGAAACTCTTCACGAACTTCTTCAGAATCTTGTTCATGTTCACTTTCATCTATATTTGAACTGGTTTCAAACTGAATCTATTGATACTTAGGTACTTCTTCATATTTCATTTGAACATCTACATCTGATTTCATAAGAGATGATGCATTAAATATTACATTTTTGTTAATGGCGATCTTGTGGGAAATAGGATTCCACAACCTGTACCCCTTAATACCATCACCATATACAACAAAGATAACCCTTTTTTTATTTTGGATCTAATTTAGAACGTTGATGTTTTGGAATTAGAGCATAGGCTTCACAACCAAAAAATTTAAGATTAGAATAATTACAAGGGTGGCCTTTCCATACCTCTTCAGGAATCTTGCATTCTATTGTTGTTGACGGTGATCGATTCACCAGATAACAAGCCATAGTTACTTCTTCTACCCATAGTTCCTACTGCAAGTTGGCGTTACTAAGCATACTCCTTGGTCTCTCTAGAAGAGTCATGTTCATGCATTCAACAACTTCATTTTGTTGAGGAGTATAGACAGTGGTTTTATGCCTATCAATCCCAAATTCCTTGCAATAGTTCTCAAATTCCATTAACATAAATTCATCACCATTATCAGTTCTTAAACATTTAATGGATGTACCAGTGCTCTTTTCCACTAAAGCTCTAAATTGCTTGAAAACAGTAAACACATCAGCCTTTCTCTTCAACATATAGATCCACACCTTCCTAGATAAATCATCTATAAAGGTAACAAAGTATGATGATACTCCATACGAAACAGTAGGGGATGGTCCCCAAACATCAGAATGGATATTATCAAGGATTCCTTCACTGGTGTGTCTTCCAGTTTTAAATCTCTGCCTATTCTATTTTCCATAAATACAGTGCTTGCAAAAATCTAACTTTAAAGACTTTAGACTATGAAGTAACTTGCGATCAGATAATACCTTCAATCCTTGTTCGTTGATATGGCCCAACCGTTGGTGCCACAGTTGAACAAAATCATTGTCGTTCTTAGATATTGTTGTCGCATGATCTGACTCAGTTCTTCCTTCTAACAGAAATAGGTTACCAACCTTCTTCGCTTTCATAACTAGTAGGATTCCTTTGTATAATTTCATAACTCCACCTTGAACAATACTCTTATAACCTCATGTGTCTAAGACTTCTAAAGAGATCAGGTTCTTCCTAAGCTCATATACATGTCTCACATTAGTTAGTAAATTCGAATGCTACAAATTCCCACAACTTTACACGAGATATCATTTCCCATGTAAACTATTCCATCATCTATAGATTGGTAAGTAACAAACCAGTGTCTATGAAGACACATGTGATTTGAAGCACCAGAATCTAATAATCACTATTGATCATGACGTGAACCATTACTAATTGATAAAACTTCATCAGTCATATCTGAACCTGTTGTTGAACCTATTTCAGTTACGCTCGCTTCCTTCATTTCTTTTGGAGGGTTGTCTTTGGAAGCTTGTTGTCGCTTCCAATAGTCCTTCAGGTGTCCTGATTTTTCACAAAACCAGCACTTAAGATTGCTCTTTTTTCCCTTCGACTTTGACCGAGAGAAATCCCTCTGACCCTGTCCTCTTTATTTAGGTCTGCCTCTGACCATCATCGCCTCAAATGTAGATGTTTCTGAATTGGTTTTCTTCCTTGTTTCATCAGATAGTAGTGCTCCAACAATAACATCAAACTAAATACTTTATTTTGTGTTGAAACTAATAGATGTAACAAAGTGATTCCATGACGCGGGCAAAGAACACAATAATGTAATTTCCTTGTCTTCAGAATCAAATTTTACTCCCATCCTAGTCAACTGAACTAAGAGAGTATTAAAGTATTTAAATGATCAACTATTTTCATACCTTCTTTCATGCACAAACTGTACAATTTTCTTTTCAGGAAGATCCTATTCGTCAAGGATTTCGTCGTATATAGGCTTTCCAACTTCGTCCATAAACGGGTTGTTGTCTTCTCCGCAACAATGTTGAAAAGAACATCGTCGGCCAAACACAGGCGTATGGAACTCAGTGTTCTCGCATCGATCTCATCCCAGTCTTCATTTGTTATGGTTGTGGGTTCCTTTGCTTTTCCCAAAAGTGCCTTCACCACGCCTTGTTGCACGAGCAAATCATGCATCTTAACCTTCCAGAGATCGAAATTGTTCTTGCCATTGAACTTCTCAATTTCAAATTTCACGCTCTGAGTTCTCTCCATCTCTTCGATCATCGCGCCACATGCCAGGGCGTCGTTCTCAATTCCCTGTATGCCCCTTTGAATATAAGTGGGTCGCACAGATTTTAGAAGCCAAATCAATCTTCATCTGCGATCCTCCATTTTATTCAGGAAATTCAACGACCTCCTCGACTTCTTAGAGAAATGCTCATTTCGATCTGGGGTTGTCCATTCTTTTTATCTGGAAATTCGGAGTAGTTTATGTTTATATGAATATCAAAATATCTGCATCTAGGATCTTCCCAACATAAATCGTTGGATAAATGAGAACTTCCAGCTGTAGTCAGAGCAGATTTTAATACTGTCTTATCCTAAAACAAATGCAAACGCTATTCTTATGTGACTTAAAAAATACACTTCGTCGCCCCCTTACACAGAGCTGGACCGCGTCTATTCCAGAGAGAAAAAACGTGTAAGGGGCAGTACACTTTCATTTTTCGGGATATACCCGCGGGGATCCGAAATCGACGCGCTTAGACTATTCCTCTGATTAGCTCTGATTAGATTTTGACGCTGCTCCTCAGTCAGAATTGGGTCATACAACAACAAAACATTTATTGCTGCTACTCCAAAAACTATTGACTGCTTAATAAATGTAAAGACTGTCAATTAAAAAACCACAAAACGTGCGTGCATGGATCCTCCGCTCAAAACAAAAAAACAAAGACCCGCATGGATCCTCGTGTGTCTCCACCACGGATCTCCAACCGGAGCTCCGTGGTGGAAACACAAATCTCATAATCTCACAAAATTAAAAACACAGAGATTTACGTAGTTCACCCAAGATTTGGACTACGTCCACCAAGTAAAGGCATCGATTGTGTTATTAGTCAGATCATAGAGATTACAGCAGACTCCTTCTACTCATCTACATTTTTCCTCTACGGGCATACATCAATTTAATAGAAAGTTACAGAAGAAACTATACTAACCATTAAATGTGTTCACATCCATTTTCTAACTTGGTCTCTTAGTTACAACCAACGCTGAAAAATAGGAGGAATTCGTTGTCACAGTATAACACAAACTTCGCCTAAAAAAATCATTTCATAGAACATTTAAACTACAACAATGTTCCATTCCATGCCTTTCCTTTTTTCAAAATTAAAAAGGAATTAATGATAATACTTCAGTCCTGGTAAAGATAATGCTTCCAGTAATATTGTGTGCTATGTTTGGATTTGGTTTGAATATGTTGGATATTTGTTGGAGGTTGTTGAGAGATTCTCTCAACAACTATCTTTATGCTTGGAGATAGTTGGATCTAATTCCAACTATATATACTTGTAATATTGTGTGTAATATGTGTAATAGAAATACCCACAGGGGTGTAGACGAATTGGCAAGTGCCATGTAAATGGAAGGAAATTTGTAAAATGAGGTTTCATGTTCGATTCTCACCTTGATTTACTTGTGCTTCATTCTTGCAGGTTGGGTAGTTGCACCTGGGTTTATAGTGGTAGCCGACGGGGATCGACCCCGTGTCACACGAGTACGAGAACCGCGCGTTGCCGATTCTCCCAGTACAAAAAAAAATGTGTAATAGAAATAATATTCATGGAATAGAGAGTGGATTTTTTGTACATTAGCTTACGTGTATTTTATTCTTATTTTATTTTTCTTGTGTGAAGATTTTTGTTTGCCTGTGTGGGTGATTTTTATTGCGTTGCCTCCATCAATTGTAAAATCACAAGGATCTGGGTTGGATTGCATGCACTGAAGAAGGATCTGTGGAGAGAAAAAGAAGAAACCAGAAGAGTAGGCAGGATATAAATGTTGGATTGAAAATCATCAATCCAATCTCCTATTCGTAGCACATGTGCAGTTTACTCTTGTACGATCGATCTTTAGCATAGGAGAAAGAAAGGAGGAGCACGTTGCCGCTTATACTCCTTGTTGCCTATCATAAAATCTTGCCCGTAGAGAGACCATCGTTGCTTACAATCGCGTGCCTGTTGTTATGTGAATCGATCTATGTTGAAAATGAAATCTGCAAGGTGTTGTGGCATGTTCCATCCAACGATACTCTTTATGAAGGACGATGGTCAAGTAAATATCTCACAACCAAGTTATTTGAAATTTTGAGTATAGTTAGTAATTTTTGGATAAAGATACACTCGGTCCATATTGTTGATGTATGAGTGGTTATAAATTTTATATTTATTTTGGTTTGTAAAAATTTATTATGATGCATAACCAATTAATTGAAGAGTAACATAATTTCAATTAGTGGTTCTCAACGTTCTTCGATACCAAGAGAACAAATCATTAATTGATTATGTCTACATTCTGTCAGATGCTAGTGGGACTTGTTGTACTTTGGTGCTTCAAGATCGTCATTTATAGGTTATCCTTGTGTATATTGTTGTATATGTGTTTAAAGAAAGTCAATTGTATGATTAATTGCTGAAAATATCCAGTAATCAGATCATTGTCCTATATAACTGTCGAAATTTTCTCTTCGAGGGGAATTTCACAGATGGTAGTGTATCCATAGGATAATTCAGTATTGAGATTGTCCTTCAGGAGGTCGAGACGCGTCAATTATACAAATTCGTCAATGATGGTCAGAAGCATTCTTGTCTTAAATGAGTTGAAAGAGAAGCTTGAAGATATTGAGAAGAAAGAGCGTATACTAGAAGATTTCATAGTGGACAGGAGTGTTGATGACGACCAATTAGAAAAAGAAAGACAATGATTAATATTGTAATTTGTTATTGAGTATTGTAAGTTTTTGTAATGTAATCATTAAGCGGGGTTGTTGAAGATAATGCTTCAAGTAATGTTGTGTGCTATGTTTGGATTTGGTTTGAATCTGTTGGAGATTTGTT
>SNQJ01S0039525.1:78883-92394 GCA_010110895.2 Picea sitchensis | reverse complement strand
ATTCTGAAATTTGACGGAAAACCTGGAGAAGATCCAAATAACCATGTGATAACTTTCCATTTGTGGTGTTCATCAAACTCCCTCATGGATGATTCTATACGTTTGCGTCTTTTCCAACGAACACTTACAGGTTCTGCATCAAAGTGGTATATTGAACTACCACGTGCTTCTTTTCATGATTTCAACTCCCTTGCCATGTATTTTCTCATGCACTTTCAACTACCTATTCGTTACAAGACGGGTACTAAACTCTTGACCTCCCTTCGTCAAACTGACTCTGTTCAGATCTCTGACCATATTCATGAGTGGAGACAACGACGAAGGATGATCAAAGCAATCATTCCTGACCAATTATTGGCGGAGTGGTTTACTAAATCAATTTTACCCTCGATTGCTTGTAATGTCTCTATGGGTGGCGTAGTCACCGATGAAGAAACCATTTCTCGGTCTCAGTACTTAGATTTGGTTTATTCACAATCTGGTACTTTGTATGAGTTGCTTCTGAATGCTGCTCGAGCTAATGCCGATCCATCCAAGCCGTCATCCTCATCTCATGCAGATGGTGTTATCGGTTCCGTCAAAACTCAATCTACTTCCCAGTCGATCACACTCTCCTCTACCTCCCCCCAAACTTAGATCTCTGAGGTGAATGCAGTTCAATCTGCCCCTTCACAACAATCTGGAGGTAAGAAGAAGGCAAAAAATAAACCAAAAAATACTAATAACAATGAACAACCAAAAAATCAAGCTCAAACACCTGCTACCGAAAAGAAACCACAATGGAAACTGAAATTCCCGTGTATCATTTGTGGTGATGATCACTACACTCGAGACTGTCCACATCGCGATGAAGTGGCCAAAATTTTCCAGGGAAATTCACAACCCATTGTGCTTACTCAACCTTTTCCATAGAACCAATCCATGGTTGCTCAAACCCCCTCTCCTAGGGGTAGTTCTAGCCATCCTCATGATGAGGCCTCGACAAGTACCCATATTTATATGTTTAATGGGATTAATTTGACCACTCTCTCTAAGACATATGACACACCAGTTAAACCTGACAAAGGAAAAGTCACTAATGATATCGATACTTTACTGGATCCATCATTGTCCTCCGTTAGTCCTCCATCAGTTAATCCTCCGTCTGGACCACTTCAAATTGAGAAACATTCATTTGACTCTATATTACACCCTCCTAAGACAAATATCCGTAAATCTACCTTTAATCCTAGTTCATGTGTTGCCCAGAACTATGACATTGTTGAAGATTTGGCTCAAGCACCGTGTGCTATGTCTGCGTTAGAATTTATACAACACTGCCCCAGTCAACGTAGAATGATCTTGGATGTTATTGGAACTGTTGATCCTGAGTCGTCCAACAATATCATGTTTAACCTAAACAATTATACATCTTGACTCTCCCACCAACTTGCTTTCCAAATTGATGTTGTTGTTCACAATCAAAAAATTCACCGAACCATCTTGGATGAGGGAGCCTCTAATTGTGTCATGTCTTTAACATGTTGGAAATGTTTAAAATCACCCACACTTGACAAATCCCCAACGATGTTATGCACATTCGATGGGTGAGGTTTTCATCCCCATGGGATTTTACAGTCCCTGTCCGTCCAGTTGGGCGGAAAAATCATCATTGTTGATGTTGAGGTGGTCGATGCTCCCTTCGATTACAACTTATTACTTTGAAAGAGTTGGTTTTATTCTATGAATGTCATTGCCTCGTCAGTGTTTCAATGCCTACAATTTCCTCATCAAGGAAAAAATGTCACTATCGATCAATTAGATTTTTATACACCCATTGCTCTTGCTCCCGCTACCAACACCATCCCTTTCTTGGGAGACCACAAGATCACATATGAAAGAATTGGTGTTGGTTTGCTGAAACATTCTAGCCTTATGGGTACCTTCCCTACACCACTACAACCGACCACACATCATATTACCACTGTCGATATGATTTCTACCATGGCTTATCAATCTTTGGAATCATCTAACCCTTGGATTGTACCTAGTCCCTTGGAATTTGATGCACACTAGGTGACACCATGCCACTTAGTCCAGCAGAAACATCATACATTTCTATCCAATCCGATTCTCCCTCTTTGGATGACCAACATCTATTGGCACCTGCCAATTACTCGATGTCATCACAGTTAAATTCCTTGTCATATTCGTTCTACTACATTTCCCCAATTTTTCCTTCTGATGAATCTATTTTGGAAATTCTTAGCGTTGACGAGATACCTCGAGATGAGAACCATCATTGATCCTCTTTTCTTCCCCCCCTGTGAAGAAATTCAGGAAGATATACACTCTATCTTCCCTCCTAATGTTGATTTTCCATCGTCTCCCATGCCTTCAACTTTTGATGATTTGGATCCGGTAGTTGACATGGTGATCTCTTCGGTAGGGCTATTGGAGCCTGATCTCCCTACCCCTGTTGCAACCCTCGACATGTATTCCGTCCAGAGTGATTTTCTTCCATCCAATGAATATCTCTTGGAAGCCATGACCGATTTTTGTCCCTTGACATGGCGTCCTTCTAGAGCATTATTCTCTTGGAAGCCATGATCAAGGAGAGTCCACGAGCATAGTTTCTCTTCTCTGTGGCAAGCTCGTTAAAAAATGAAACAAAGGTCACGAGCATAGTTTTTTCTCTCTGTAGAAAGCTCGTTAAAAAATGAAACAAAAATATGGGGACTGAACCTAGAGCTATGAGCACAGTTCTTTTCCTATGTCAAGCTCATTAAAAAATGAAACAGTCACCTCTCCTACCCCGATGAGTTTTTTGTTAGGTCTCATTTTTGAACCTTCATTTTCATCCACCCTTATCCTTTTTCTCATCCAATAGAGAAATTGGTGACAACCTCAAAGTCGATGAATGCATTGAAGCTTGGGGGGACATGTCTCCAGCCTTTGATGATCATTCTGGAGTTAAGCCACTAGATTTCAAGCTGGGGGAATACTGAGCTTAGTCTTTGTTCTTTCTCGTGCTATTAAATACATGAGAATGCAACTAGGTAAACTTTTATCTCTTTTTCGGACCCGCATGGATAAACGAAAAAGGAACCCCTTGGAGTCTCCTTTAAGCTCTTTTCAGACTCTCTAAACATGAAAAGATTGCCGAGTGATCTTGATTCCTTTCCCACTCATTAAAAGGTTTGAAATGGCATCTTTTGAGTGATAATTTATCTTTTTTTCGGCCTTGCAAGACTAACATTACGAAAAAGGACAACATTGGAGTCGTCTTTAAGTCATTTTCAGACTCTCTAAATATGAAAAACCACAAAGTTTACCTTCTCTTGACTCATTAAACAATCATACATTTAAGGGCTCATATGAGACCGAACCTTTACTTCTTCCATTTCGTTAAACAAAGGAAGAGGAACTTACCAAAGGTGAGTTATATTGAGCATGTGTTGCCCTCCTCAAGCTTGTTAAATTAAAAAGAGGTACTCGTCTATCTAGATGGGGGAAAAATTGAAAGAAGCAAGCCAAGCAGTTTTTGAGAACACTACCAGTAACTCTTATGGTCTCCCTTGAACACAACACTTTGTCTTTGCATGCATTTTAATTCGCTGAACCTCTGCATTGAGCCAATCCTGTGAGTTTATTTTACTCCTTTAGGTCACCTGACAAAAGTCACAACATCCACTGCATCATCAAGTTTTGGTCCATGTCACATTTCTGTTGTTGTGCCTCAGTGTTCAAGGGAAGTATCTGCCTCGAGAGTCAACCATCACAAATATCCTATTTCAATACCCATTTTAGTCCATGTTCATTTGATCTACCAATTACATCTTCGTGTCAGTTTCATGTTGTTGATGGGGGATACATCAAGGCCCTCCTTCCACGAGTCTATTCCTATCGACTTTAACACATTATCCAGGAAATAGACTTAGAAACTAGTTAGTACCTTGGGACCTTCATGCCTCAATGGCAGGCCTCCTCATGTCTGATAGTGGGTTTACACCATTGAACCTTGATCGGGTGATTCCATGGATGTTTGACTTCAGCTCATTCATTCACATTCGTCGGAATGTACTAGATTACCTTGGGAATCATTGACATCAAAGGTGATCTCCCTCGCACTTGTTAACGGTTTACCTCATTGACCGGTACTCAAGTGGTTTCTACCATGTTCTACATCAGGACATCTATTCACATGGTTAGATTCATACTACATCAAGATTGGTAAGAATACCCTGGGTTGAGTTTTCACTCTTCTGTATACTTTGCCCAGGTTGTGAAGGAGTTCTTTTGAACTATGACACATATATTGTTACATAGATCCACTTTGTATTGGTTGTGGCTATGTCTTGTCATCTCGTAGATCCACTGAGTATTCTTCATGGCTACAATCAGTTCAGGTCATGGGAGTATAGACCCACATTGTATCTTCAGTGGCTATACCTTTTATCAATATAATTATGGATCCGCAGTGTATTTTATGGCAGCCATACCTAAAATTTATTTTATCACTCAAGCATAGGTATGCCAGCCTTGGGTTTGAAACATGTCATAATATTTGTTTGATGGTTGTGTGCAACTTTTTTCCAGCTTCTCTGCATCCATAACCTTGCTAGAAAAAGTCTTAAAATTACTTTAGTCATCACGTCTTCTAACTTCATACTTTCGGGGGAAATCTGTTACACATCAAAATTACTCACTTCAATAGTGTCACAAGTGTCATCATTACAAGTGTTGCAAGTGTCGCATCTTGTTCGCAAGTGTCGCATATTGACCACAAGTGTCACAAGTGTCACAAACATCATACTACCATATTTCCTATGTCATGCTTCTAACAACATCACAGGGACACTTAAGACACCTCAAAGACTAGTTTTGAAGAAGAGAAATCAGTTGACAAGGAGTACAAACCTTTTTCCACTGAAAAAACCACTCAAATATAAACTTTTGAAGGCATCGCTCCCCTATGCACTATCAGGGAGTTTTAACACTCCCTGGGCCTCTTTGGAGGAGTGCTACAACACCCTGTGCCTCACTTTGGGGGAGCACTACCCATTCTGAGCGAAATTTGGTTTGTTGAGACAAATCAGGGAAGAATCCCCTCAATTTATGAAGGTGGTTGGATTCGAATAGAAATTCAAGGCATGATACTAGGTAAGATCCTCAACTGAAGGAAAATAATCCTCAACTTATCCCAAATATATCTCAAGTGGTTGGGCCTCTCCAAGGTTATATAAGGAGGCCTTCTCATGGTGAAAGGGACAAAAACAATTGGAGATATGAAACCTATGATCTCATAGGTAATATACAATATATGGAGATTGAGAATTACACCAAACTTATGATCCCACAAGTGATATGCCATTAAAGCATAATCATTGTAGATTACTTGAGCAAAGAGGTTGGACAAGGAGAGATGGAAGAAGTTCTTTCACCTTCATCAAAGGATTGTAAGTACTCTTCATTTGTTCTCATTAATACATATACATGCTTGGCCTACTTATTTCAAGTTTATGTTTGTTTCACATGAACTTGTCTTCAGTAGATAGATCCGTATTTGAACTAATCTCAGTATCATAGGAAGCCCCTTGTATCTTTGTTTGTTCTACATGACCTATCGAGGAGCTCAAGTTTGGAGCTCAGCTTGGACTTTGCGAATACAAATGTCATTAACAAGGTACACATATTTCTTATTCCTCTTCGTATATTATCTTAATTAGATCTAAAAAGGATGGTAGTGTCCACATTAAGCACTTTTCTGTCTTGGCCTTAGGAGTCTAGAGACCAAGAGGGAACCTGCTTGTCTGCAGGAGGATTCACCTGTAACACTAGGCAATGTAAGAAATGTTTCTATGTGATGGTGGGTCGATAAGCTAAGTGATAAGTGAAAGTATGGTTTGTATATGCTTTGTGCATACTATGAGAGGCTTGCAGAGCTAAGTGAAAGTGGTTGTAACAGATTGTGAAGGGCTTTGTGCTATAACACAAGGAAGAAGGATCTAGCGATTTGCGCAGATCTTTTGTCCTATGCGGAGTAGGGTTTTTGTGGCTCTATGCATGTAGATGACTGATTGAAGCTAATAAAGAAGAAGAGTTGGTGGATGTAGCCCCAAGGTGGGGGTGAACCACGTAAATACTGTGTTATTCTTCTTTGTGCGATGTTTTGATGTATTTATGTGTCATTTTCTAAGTGCTTGATATAGATAGATAGATAGATATATTTATTCTTTGTTCTTATGACAAATATGGATGTTAGATATGATATAATTGAATGTTATTAGTGCTTGAATCTACTAGATCTGATCCATTTATATATGCTAAGTGATTAAATACATTAGATCAGGGTGAATGTTATGATGCTCTCTTTTCTCTGTGGAGTATATATTGGTTAAACAATGATGAACTAACGGTGCTAAGTGCTCTATTAAGTATTATAGTCACATATATGTGTCCCAACTAAAGTTGCAGACACTTGAGTCCTGCAACCACCCCTACCTCTACCTCAGGTGAGACTTCATCTGCTTCACAGTTGTTGTCGAAAGGGCCGATAGCTAGGGATTTTTTGGTGCATTGTTGTAGTGTTTAACCCTGGGTTTGCCCCTGTGCCAACAGTAATCACATCTCTATTAGCTCGAATATCTCATTTTGCAAAAGTGGTCCCGGTGCAACATGCGATGGATTAACAGATTCCTCCAATGCATCGAAATGCCTTAATCAATACGATTCCATCCATTATGGTGCGGTCTCAATGGTCTCATGGTGATCTTTTCTCCGATAACTGTATTTCTAACCATTCCGGAGCATCGTTCTAATATTCAGGATGCCTCCAATGGTCATATAGCTTCACCGTGGCGAAGTGTTAGTCTGTGTGGTTCTACTATTCCATCAAGTCTCGAGTTCTACAATCCTGCCTTCTGTGAAGTCTTCTCTGATACTTCCTACAATCTTTCTATTTTTTTCATCTTCTTGCTGAGAGTTATGGCCTTCTTCCCTATGATCTGAGTCACGGGGTTCCTCTTTTCATTATTATTCTTATCTTCTCTTAGCATAGTAACTTCACACTTCTGATGTTCTCTCAAAGGTTTCGAATGTAATATATCTTCTCTTATTACTTCTGGGGTAGGTGTTCTTCTCTCCTGCATAGATAGGTTCTTCAATCCTTCTTGTGTTCTTTCAACTTCGACAACTAAGTCTCTGGACCTTAGTTTCTTCGACTTGTCCTCTTATTCTTGTATTAAGTGCGCTATTATCCTAGAAATGAAGTCCCTTAATTCTTGTTTTCTTTGTTTTGTTGTTGCCTCCTCTTCTTTTCTTCGGATCCGATCTTTCTCAATCCAAGTCTTTCCTAACAAAAGTGCAAAAGGGGTGTTTTTCTCAACAAACTTAATGACTTCGAATTCTTCTTCAGTCGATGTTCCATGGGAAATCATAGGTACATTAGTAACTCTTCCACATAGGGTTATCATATTTCCTTTAAACAATCCTAGCCTTCCCAATGAAGGAATCATAGCTGGCTTTCCCAAAATTTCCCAAGTACTTTCTAGCATAGGATTCACATGTGTTTCCTCATATAATACATAGTCTATGTCGAAGTCTCCTATTCTTATTTCTATGCACTTCTTCTCTTTTAAGATATCTGGTAGACTGATGTCTTTGTGATTGTTTAGAGTTTCTTTCAACTGTAATAACATAGATTATGATTCTTTCTGATTCTCTAACATATCCTTAGTTTCTTGACCTTCCTCATGGTTTTCTTGTCTCAGGTTCTTCTTTTCAACTTTAGCAATCATTATAGGGAAATCCAAAACCTCATGATCATCGGCTTTACAATAAATACAAATGGGACCTATACCAGAGAATTCCTTAGCAAGATGCCTCGATCTTCTATAGTAATAACACAATGTCAATCCTCTCTTTCTCTTAAATGATCCCTAACATTTTTTGTACTACAAACTGGGATCATAGTGATGGACCTGCAATCTACAAAAATTATTTCTAGGGTCCTGCATCCACTTATTTGTCCAAAAATTCTTTCTATGCATACGAATAACATATCTTTCACTATCGCTATCAAATCTATTCAGATCAATTCTTCCTTCTTATAGATGTTTCATAGTTTTGAGACTAGGAAAAATTCTATCAAACATACCTAAATTCATACTTTCAAAGAAAAAATTTCTCTTTTCTTCAGTTCCCAACAATCACAGTTTCAGGTCCCAACAATGGAACCATTTGTTGGCACAGGGCTAGACCCAGGGTTCAACGCTTCAACAACGCACCATCAAAACCCTAACTATTGGCCCTTTCGTCAACACTTGAGAAGTATATGAAGTCTCAACCGAGGTAGACACAGGGGGGGTTGCAAGACTTAAGTGTCTACAACCTAGCTGGGACACAGATCTGTGATTACACACTTCAACATAAAACTTAGCCAATAATAAGCATTCAGTTATGATTCTTATTCACATTGTAGATTGACCCTAAATACAGAACAATGTTGTGATAAACATATAAAAAACTTATAAGCACTTAACATAAGTTCAGATCTAACATTCATTCACATCATAAATCACTAAGTATTCATAGATCTATCTATCATACATCAAGAATAATGCACTAAGCATACATAATCATAAACACTATGAATAATACTGTACAAATCACAATAACACGAGATATATGTGGTTCACCCCAGTGTGGGGCTACGTCCACCAACTCTTCTTCTTATTTATTAGCTTCTTCCAATATTCTTACATGCACCAAGCCACATATCCAACTCCACAAAGGACAGGAGATCTACGCGCACCTCGCCATCTCCTCCTTCCCCAAATTAGATCAAGGCACATAGAAAACTACAACCACTTTCACTTAGCTCTACAAGTCTCAAATACAATATGCACAAAGCATTCACAACTATTCGTACTTAGCAACCTTCATAGGTTCTTGAAAAAAGCTGATCAGAACTACAATCACTCAAATTGAACTACTCTCACACTTCTTTTCACATAGCCAACACTAGCACTTAACACACTGAAGTTTTATTACATCACCTAGATACTTATTTATACATTACAAAAAGGGGCCTAATCATGGGTAAACCCATGGGCCGACATCCCATACCCGTTACATAAACCCTGAATCCCAAAAAGCCTGCAAAAAGGGCGATATCCCGCGATCTATGCTTTGCCTGGGTGCTTCATCTTCAACCAGCCTGTCAAAGTCCCAAAAGTGGTCAAACATGACTAGTGTTTCCTCTAAACCTGGTCAAGTGCCAACAGACAGACTGGATATAAGAAGGAAAAGGACCACCCATTTGTGCACTCCACCCTTGAGGATTATATATAGGATTGGGTCCAGAGGAAGGAGGATTCAAACCTCCTATTATGGGAGTTGGTTAAGGGATATTCCTCCCATGAAACAAGAAAGGAGTATAAGGAGGCATCATGCCCCCATACCCAAAACTAAGATTTACATTAGACGTCGAAACAGAGGATGACAAGTGCGAAGTCATATATGACATATCAAAATAAAAAGGATTAGAGGCCTAAGACATTGACTGAGTACTATGATTAGGTGTACCACCCGTGAATACAAAAGGATTTGTCCCCATGTACTAAGCAGAGACCATGGGATGGGTAGTATTAAGTGAGGGATTCTTTGAAATCCAAACAACCAATGATGAGGGAGTCGAGGGGACTCCACGTACCATAGCGGTGGATGGAGTCAAAGGGATTCTTGACACATTCATATATAAATCAATACTCATGGTAGGATGATCGTGAGCCTGAGTGGTGGATATGTATGTACCACATTTATTAACTTTACGCCTTTTAGGAGGGGGCTTCGGTATCATACCAAAATTTTCTACCTAACTCAGAAGACAGTGAGACTGGCGATGATGTTGGTCTTGCTCCACGATGACTCAGAACTCACAATGTAAGAAAAAATTCTAATTCCACCTAATACACAAATAGCACACTCCTGAATAAAACTAAATTCCAATACATACAAACAAGGTATGATGGTTGAAGGGACCTCCCGAACTAAATAAGGCATGCCTCTCCCAGTAGGGGATGACACTCCTGAACAATAGAGTGGAGGTAACATAATCAATTATAAGGAACCTCATGGGATTCATGGTGAATTTAGTCAGATTTCTCCAGAGAGAAAATCCTCCATAACTTTGTGTGTTGTCTTATCCTTATATGACTCAGGGTACCTGCAGAATAACCCTTGCAAGCAACCTATGTGGATACCTAGGTCAAGAAACTATGGTCACCACAGTATAACCAATGCTTGGGCGAGCAGTCACAGGTCCAGTCCACCATATGGGTAGGGTAACAAAGCCCGAAGTCTCAAAAGAACCACCTCTCACGAAGGTAAAGGCACTAGCGAAACCCCCATATATGAATAGAACCCCCATAAATATCTCTGACACTAAGAAGGTATTAGAGGGATATATCTACAACCAAATTCACGCAACATAATTTTTAAATCTGGTGTAAGTGGAGCCTCCTGTTGAAACCAATTATACAATGGGTTTCACCACTCCCTGGCCAAACACATAGATTGAATTTTATATCCTTGGAGAATTTTACTCACAAAATCCTATTCCAAGGCCCTAGATCCTAAGCTTGTTTGTGTACTCTAAAAAATAAAATCGTTTCTAATCAATTTTAATTATTTAAAATTAATTTTAGTGGCTTCTTCTTACTCAAGAGGTGTGATCATGAAACAAATGGTGTTATGACTCAACATATAAAAAGAAGCAAATGTAAGCACACTGCTAAGTACTAATCTTGTTTTTCAAAGAAATGGTATGCTTCTAAATGTTGTACATAGGATGCAATCTCTTCAATTTCAATGAAGTGAAATATTTCCTAACATGCCAGAACTAATGTAATACAGAAAAAAGTGCAAATGCTCTCGATAAAATTCCANTCTTGTTTTTCAAAGAAATGGTATGCTTCTAAATGTTGTACATAGGATGCAATCTCTTCAATTTCAATGAAGTGAAATATTTCCTAACATGCCAGAACTAATGTAATACAGAAAAAAGTGCAAATGCTCTCGATAAAATTCCAAAAAAAACATTTTTTTTTGTTTTGTATTTTAAATATAATGAAATGAAAATGCAGGGACTGAATAAAAAACCTCTCAAGAAGAACCTAATACAAGCACAAGAAGACAATCCAAGCAGAAAACCAAGAGGAGACTACCCATACCAACAATGCAACGACAACATATGAGAAAAATCACAAGAAATGAGTTCACCCAAAAAATTCAACAATGACACAATTTCCTATCACTTTGTAGGTACTCAACAGACAGGACAAGGAACTAAGAAGTCTCAACAACCAACAAAACTCACCCAACAAACACTACACCTAGCTAGAAAGACTTATAAAATAGTGTACGGAATTGTCCAGGGAATAAAAGAATATGTATGCACCCTAAACACAGACAACATGCATATGTACATGATTGTCAAGGGAAAACCTGTGTATGTAAAGAAAGACACTGATTGGGCAAGGGTTAGTCCAAGAAAATCATATGCAAAGTAAAATAGAGGTTGTCAAGCAACATGAGACACAAAAAATCAAGTAAACAAAGAGAAAAGAAGGAGAAAAATCATCAAATAACCCCAAAGGGGCGATCTCCCTAGTGGAGTCGCCAATTCTATTATGAGGAAAATCTCTCTATGGATTGGGGTAAACCACAACATATGGAACGACACCCATAAATCAATTCTAATCTCAAGTATGCTAGACAAATGGAAATTATAAAAAAAGGAAGGAAATAAACCTACCTCATTCGCATGTCTGAAGAAGACCACAACTGAGCTCACAATCCAGTGCTTAATACCTAAAACTTGTCCTCAACATCCAAGATACACAAGCATATGGAAATTATATGAAATGTTAGCATATAAACTAGCATAATCCATTAACATGTATAAAAAATATTCCCATGGAAATTAATACAAATATTTGCAACATATAATTGGATGAGAAAAGAGTATTTATATTAATGTAATCAACATAAGTACATAGATGAAAAACTTATGTAATGACACATATCAGAACCAGGAAACTAAGTCCCTCCACCTATAACTTCACCACTTCAATCCTCCACAAAGGAAAGCTCACAAGTAGTAGGAGCTTGATTGAGATTCTCCTTCTCAAGATAGGAAGAGCTTCGGGGGATGAACAAAATAAGTTAAGACTTTCAAGGACAAAGGGATATAGACTCAATATGAAGTGAAATTTTTCAGTGTGTCTTTCCTCTCAATATTGAATTAATTAAATTCTTTTACATGGCTCAATTTATATCCTTCAAATGGAATTGAAGGGTTAGGTCAGATCATTTCCAGTATATGGAAGGTCAAGGATCATAGATATTGTGACATGGCGTGAAAAACCAACACATTTTTTTAATTTTTGAGCACAAAATCCGATGTACGCAGACTGTAATGGAACAACCTGTATATCCGCGAGTTGTCTTACTGTGGCCCATGTATATGTACAAAATTTTGAATTTTTTTACTTTGGAATGAGCAGAATGGCAGATTTGAGTCTGCAAAGGGAAAGGGAAGGCCATCAAAGCAAGATGCATGGAGTGTGGAAAAAAATTCTACAACATCCATATCCACTTATAAGCGATTTTTCAAGTTGGGTAATGAAAGAACCATTCTTTGACTAATCTTCCATTTTATCTCATTGAAAACTTATGTTGATTCTTTCCCCACAAAATAATGTTACCACTAGTTGTTATGGTATGAAGTGGTGTATCTACAACTGAAAAGGATCTATGAACGTCTATATGTACTACATTGAGAAACCTTGTTTTTACCATATTTTAACCACCATTTTATTGTATATTCATCCTTTCATTTTATCTTATATACATTTTTACACTCTTTTGATGCCCAAACCATTGAATAAAGGATGAAGGTAATCTTTTTCATAATTTTTCATTTTTTATTAAATCATAGATTTAGGATAGTTTACTTTGTATTTTTTTATATTGAATAACCAATCAAGTTAGAGTTTCTATAGATCATTGCTATAGAACATACTTCATGATCATTGCTATAGAACATGTTGCAGGTATATTCTATAGATCATTATAGGTCTATGTTATGGATCACCACAAGCCTATGCTACAGAACATCACTACAATCTTGTTGGTACATATCATATCATGCTCTGTCATTCCACTATAGTGTTCTACAAATATAATTCTATGGATATATGTACAATCTAATGTTGTGGACCTTGACATTTAAATGAATCATTCTTATTCCATTTACATTTATTCTCAACCACGCTAAGATTCACTGCATCAATTTATTTCAAGGCACGTAGTATGAACCATAAAACTATTACTTAGTTATACCTGCACTTTCAATAGTTTAGCAACTAAATTTTTTCTTCCTAGCTAATATTCTCCCAAGAATAGTTAATTGTCCCCTACCAACTTATGAATATATGTTTAATGTTTTGGAACAACTTGAGAATCTC
>SNQJ01S0039525.1:58081-69393 GCA_010110895.2 Picea sitchensis | reverse complement strand
ATTGAATCAGAGATCATATTGGCAGTTATGATTTAATCCAAGGATCAATGATTGAAGTTTGATCAAGAAACTGATCAGACAATTGTTGTGTGTTTTGGTGGATAGTAACAGATCAACGGTCAATATTAAATCTAAAGATAGATAAGATAGTGGCCGAGTGTCAAGTTTTTTGTTGTGTGTTGGATAATATATTGATGGCCATGATTGTTTTAAGGAGATTATCCTACACCTTTAGAGAGTCGAGGTCGGGTCTGTTTGAATATTACATGCAATGAAGGGAGATTGAGATCGGTTTTGAAGGTCTTTTACGACCCTATTTTAAGGAGAGTAAGAGGATTTGGAGTTGACCTGATGAACACAAAAATTTGTATGTGCACAAACTCTTGGATATGTGGGCTCTATAAATAACATTTCTCGAAATCCTTTGAGAATGAATGAGCATGAAATAAGTAAGAGTTGTGGATGTAATTTATGGATTGGAAGTGAATAACTGAGGTTGTCATGAGTGATAAGATGAAATAAATCGATATGGAATTGTCTAAGGGTGGTTGGGAGGTGAAAGGTCTAAGGAAACTCTGAAATCATGCAGATTGTGCATTGATGAAGAGTACTGTGACAAAAAAAACAAAGCAACAAATTCGTACATAAGAAGGCTTGAAGTAAAGAAGTGATTTTATATTGTTGACAGTGTGAGAGGATTGGTTTTTTTAGTAGGTTGGTGCCTACATATTTCTGAATTGATTCTCATCTAAGGGGATTGGTGTCTCTAGTAGGTTGGTGCCTTCAAATATTTCAATTGTAGGTTGGTGCCTATAGGTGTTCTTGAGTTGGTGCTCAATTGAGGGGATTGGTGTCTCCTACAGGTTGGTGCCTGCAAATATAGTAGTTGTCGGTTGCTGCCTACAAGAATTGTTGAGTTGGTACTCAACTAAGGATATTGGTGTCTCTTGTAGGTTGGTTCCTACAAGAATTGTTGAGTTGGTACTCAACTAAGGATATTGGTGTCGCCAACAGGTTGTTTCCTACATGAAATTATAAATAAATGTTTTGTGGTTTTCTCCCATTTGGGTTTCCATGTTAAATATATGTGTATTTTGGATTGTGTGGTTGTATACATATTTATCATTAACTACTTATGGTTGGTAAAGTAATAAATTGATAAATATTGTACTAAAAGAAAAAAAAATGTATATTGATTCATCCCCCCTCTCAATATAAGTAAGTGTGCCAACAATTGGTATCAGAGCGGGTTCCTTCGGGAACAGTCTAAAAACTAGAAGCTAAATCCCTACAACATAAATGAATAAATAGGAAGGGTTTTCCACAAACAAAGCTCCATTATTTGATGGATCAAATTATGTTTTATGGGGCATAAGAGTGAAAACCCATTTGATGGCACTTGGGTTTGACACTTGGAGTGAAATTGAGAATGGTTACACAACCCCGACAACTCTAGTTGTAGATACAGCTAGAAAGAGGCTCAATGACAATAATTCTAAGGAAAAGAATGCAATTCTGTGTGGTCTGGCATAATCAATATTTTTCAAAGTCATGCATTGTCATTCAGAAAAATATATGTGGGATAAGTTATAGAAAATATATGAAGGGGATGACAAGGTAAAGAATTAAAAGTTACAAACCCATATATGATGGTTTAAGACCCTTAAGATGAATGAATAGGGGAGTATTACAGCCTATTTTCTTCATGTGGATGATATTTTCAACACTATAAAAGGATTGGGTGAAGATATTGAAGAAACCATCCCTCTGCAAAAAGTGCTTAGATAACTTCCCTCAATATTTAATCCCAAGATATCTTCCATTAAAGAATTAAAGGACCTAGACAAGGTGGCAATGGATGAGTTGCATGGAAGCCTCACTACATATGAAATGAGGATAGAACAAGATAAGACAAAAAATCTATAAAGGAAGGATGCATCCTTCAAGGCATCAAATAATATAAAGAAAGAATAATACAAGACGAGTGACAAATCATATAGTGAATCAGACGTAGAAGAAACTAGCTGTGTCAGAAATATCAGGAGGGGGACATGAAAATACAAAGGTAATATTCCATTTAAATGTTTTAATTGTGGATAAGTAGGATGATTTGTTGATAAATATCCTTACACAAAGAGTATAAATATAAATGAAAAAGAAGATTCTAGTTTCAAAAAATACAATAAGGACAAGACATAAAAGAGGAGAAAGTTCTATAGACAAAAGAATAATCTATATACCAATGAGGAAAAAAAAATCTTCAGATGATAGTGACAATGAAACATAAGATATTCTCTTCATGGGTATAGAAACACATAAATATGTCCTAGAAAAGAGAGATACATATTCAAAGGAAGAATACAATCTTGGTATTGATGCAGAAGTGGATCTTGAAGCATAACTCATTAGTTCCTTAGAAGAAATAGACAGACTCAAAGAAAATAATAAAAAGAAGAAAAATGAATTAAAAAAATATGAAGAGGAACATGATCTTGAATAAACAGAGAAGAAAGTTATGATATAGAAGGATCAATTAGAAGAGGCAAAGAGGATAGAAGAAGTGGTGAGAAGTCATCTGAAAGAAACAAAAGAAAATTGTGTGTAGCTAAAGGATGAAATCATTTCCTTAAGAAAGGAACTAGAGAAAACAACAAATCATTTGAATATAATCTTGAAGTTTGGAAAGAGTACATAAATATTAGATAGTGTTCCCATTCATCAAATATCACCACTTATCAAGATAGGTCTTGGTTATGACAACAATCAAAATACACTTGAAGAATATGCAATCCCTAATTCATCATAAAAGAAAATTGAAGAAAGGCTTGAAATCTATGTAAACATTATTAAATGTTCCAATCACAATGAAGAGAACATCAAGGAAAGAAATCATAACCAACAAAATAATGATTTTTCACTCAAAGATAAGGATGAGTTTAGAATATTTGTTCCATAAAGAAGACCCTTCACAACCAAGTATCATTTAATCTTTTTCTTTGTTATTACTTTTCTTGCAAAAATTTTGGCCACAAAGAAGTAAATTGCAAAGCTTATGGAAGAAATGATTATATGAGAAATAGGAGTAACACCTCTCACAAGAATTACAAGGATAACCATAAAAAAACAAGACTAGAGGTTTTCATGGGCCTGTTGATAGGAAATACAACGCATTTTCTCCCCTATATTATAAAGTTGAATGTTACAAATGCAATAACTATGGACACATAGCTTGAGACTGCAGAAGCATCATGAAATAATTTTCTAGAAAAGAATTTACAAAGGCTCGGAAGAGGAAACAAGAAGAAGAAGAAGAAAATGCATCCATGCTAGTGCAGAGTGCACTCCTAACACAAAAAGGATTCTCTTGTCACATAACCAATTGACCAAATTTTGTGAATGATGTGACCAAGAAAATGGTTTCATGCAGAAATGGAGTTGTTTCTCTTGATATCAATCAAACCAAAGCAATGAATCAACATCCTGAACATATATCTAAGGATAACTTGACAAGAGAGGAAGAAGAAGATGGTATTTTTTAATATAAGGAGACACTTTTGAAAAGGACAGCACATGTAGAACAAGACCATGAATTTGACATTAAAGTTGTTGTGAAGGAAAAGTAGCTAGTCTTGAATGATGGAAGAATAATGTTGATAAATGAAAGAGGACAATGATTGCAACCAATTTAATAAATCACAAAAGAAAATGAAAAAGAGAGCCTTCAAGAATCCAAAACTAATCAACCAAGTAAAGAATCTAGTAAGCTTGAAGTAATCCATGAACATTGAAGGGGTTTATGAATAAGAATTATGGGATCTCTATACAAAGAAACTAGAGAGGATGAATCCCTTGATGAATTTGTTGTCAGTATCTGGAAAGACTAGATACTGATGTTTCTTACATAAACGAATTAGTATGATGATAATGAGAAATTAGAAGAACCATTAGAATCTATGAAGGAATAAAATAGCTTGAATGATAAAAACAATTGAGATGTGATAAGTTGCAGATGGATGATGAAGAATAGAATGAAAGACATGATTCAAAATTATAAGGAATTTATCATAGAAAATAAAATCCATGACTCTTTTGGTTATGTACTTCAATTGATTGGAAGAAAAGGACAGTTGATAGATAAATATGTAATGTTGATACCTGAATATGTTAACATAATCCATTGGAGTTGATTGTATGAAGTGACTCTAATGAATATCATGTTTCCAAAAGGAGCCCGAAGATAAAGAACAAGAATGTAATGAAATTTTCATGAAGAGGAACACGCTTAGGGGGATCTACAGAAAGAGAGATGGGTGTTGGTTGCAGAACAAATAATAAAGAGTACAATGTGAGGGGGAGAAAATCCATTTTCCATTGATGTCAAAGGGGGAGGGTACAAAGAAAGGGGGAGATTTGAAAAAAGAAAGACTTGTAGGAAACAATAAACTTATATGAGAGAAACACTATGCAGACTAAAGGAATACCAAAATGAATAAGTGTTTCCATCAATGGCATACCAAGATGACTAAGTGTTGTCATCAATGACAAAGGGGGAGATTATTGGAAATTGTATTATCATTGATGTCAAAGGTAGACATGATTGTGAAAATCATGGATGTCATTAACATCATAGGCAGGGGGAGACTATGAATGTGTTTGCAAATTTATGATATTTTATGTATTCAGTTGTCATTGAGGTTAAAAATGCACACCAAGGAAGTCAAACCAAATAGAGAAAGTAGAGAATGCCCATGTGTGTTGATGAACATCTCTGATGACTGTGTCCTGTTGAATTTTTACAAGTGTTCTTTGCTTACCCCGAATATGAAGTGACTTTGGGAGAATAAGAAAGATTGAATTTTGGTTGCACAGGTTTAAAGAAGAGTGGTGACTGGATGTGATCAAGGAGCAACCAGAAATTTGAGAGCATAGAGGAATCCTATGCATGTATTGAGTTTGGAAAAGGAAGTTTCAAGTCCAGTAAACCATACTGAAGAAAACATAGATAAGAAAATTATCCCACATGCATAAGGAGAATCAATTTCAAAAGGTTTATATTGCAAAAGTGAAGTCAAATAATTTGAAATTTAAACGATGAGCTATAGAAACCTACGTGAAAATTCACCTTTTGGTTGTGGGGCCCAGTATCTAGGATCGATAGATCAGTGTAAAAGTGAAGCATTGAAGTCCTAAGAACCCAATGGGTCGATACCATTATGGCATGATGCCCCAATGCTCCAATATCGACATATTAGATATTGGAAGAGTGGAATTTTAGTTCAATGTTGAAGTATCGAAGGGTTGATAGGATAATACCTTGAAGGGATATCTCAGATTCCACGCTGGCACCATGACAGAGCCACGAAAACATACAGGGTAGTGCCACATGTCAAGTGTCGAGTCAACATGATGTAGAAACAATAGAAAGAGGACATGATGACATCATAGACACATAAGTGCCACGTCATCTAGTACATATGGAAGGTTTCCACGTGGAGATCATGTCATCTTCCATGTTAGCATCTCGAATATTTGATATCATAATATAGGAGGATTGTTGTAGTATTAAATTCATGGGGGGGGAATGTGCCAATACCATGGTGGCCCAGTAGTTCGGTGAGCCCTGTCAATCACTCGGTGGCATACCGGATCAGGAGAAAGCAAAGTGCTAGCAAATATTTGAAGTTCCAGAGACCGGTGGGATGATCACATGATATCACAATTCCAATACTAGATCGAAAGGGATCATTGATGTTGTGATGAAGTTCTGGGGGCCCGGTTGTTCGGTGAGTATGGTGACACAATTTTGTGAGCATGGTTCCATACTGGATTGGAGATTGAGCAGGAAGAGGTTGAAATCCCGAGCACCCAGTGGCATGGAGAATGGTGGATGATGCAACATTAACACCACGACACCTTCCATGTCAACACAAGGATAGTATCCATGTCACCTAGCACATGTGTATGATAGTCCATGTGTCATGACATGTATTGATTCCACATCATATCACATATCGAAATAATATATGATCATGTTCATGTTGAATCTTAGGGGGCTCGGTGGCCCAATGAGCTATTGGCTCAATGATTCTGGTGTCTGGTATATCGGATCAAGAAAGTAGTTGAAGGCACATGGTTAAAGACCCAAGGGTCCAGTAGTCCCGATGTATGGGGAACCAGATCAACGATGGAGATATAATCAAGGTTTGATCTGGCGAATCTTGAATGAAAAATATTAATTTATGAATTAAGAACATATCAATGGTTGAGATTCATAAAAGGACTAGACTATATGGTTGCAAAGTGTCAGAGTCATATTGCATGTTTGGTGGCCAATGATTAAAGATCGATGGTGGAGATCAAACCACTTGGAAGAATCATATACCTAGAATGGAATAAATCATTATCATTGATCAATGAGAAGGATCAATGGATGATATTGGATCAGAGTACCCTTGCATGGTTGAAGGCCCAAAGATCCTAGTATACTGGATTGGGGCGAACAAGTTGTGGGTGCAGAGTTGAAGGCCTGGGGGCTTGATAGGCTGGTGAATCGATGGTATTGATGTAAAGTGGACCATTTGAGCCCATAGATATACAAATGAGATTGAATTAGGGATCATATCATATGGTTACAATTTAATCCAAGGATCAACAATTGAAGTTTGATTAAGAAACTGATCGAATGATTATTGTGCGTTGTGGTTGCATAGTGTGTTTTAGTGGATAGTAAACAAATCAATGGTCAAGATTAAATCCAAAGATGAATCATATAGTGGTTGAGTGTCGAGGTTTGTGTTTTGAAATGGAGAATATATCGACAACCATTATCATTTCAAGGAGATGATCCTAAGATTGTTGAGCGTCGAGGTTAGGTTTGTGTGAAGATTTCATGCAATGGAGGGATATTGAGACTAGTTCCAAAGGTATTTTACTGAACACGATTTTAAGGAGAGTAAGAGGATTTGGAGCGGACCTAATGAACAATTTTTTTTTTTATGAAGTGGACAAACTCTTGGATATATGGGCTCTATAAACAACGATTCCCAAAAACATTTGAGAATTAGTGAGCATGAAATAAGTAAGAGTTATGGATGTAATATGTGGATGGGAAGTGAAGCCTTAAGGTTCGCAGGAGTGAGAAGATGTAAGAAATAGATATGTAATTGTCTAAGGGTGGCTTGTAGGTGCAAGGTATAAGGAACTTCTAAAATCATGCAGATTGTGCACTTATGAAGAGTATTGTGACAATATAAAGAGAGCAACATATTTGTACATAAGAAGGATTGAAGTAAATAAATGATTTTGTAATTTTGACAATTTGAGAAGAATGGTGTCTTCAGTAGGTTGGTTCCTACATCTTGGTGATTTGGTGCTCATATAAGGGGATTGGTGTCTCCAACATGTTGGTGCCTACAAGAATTGTTGAGTTGGTGCTCAACTGATGGGATTAGTGTGTCATGTAGGTTGGTTCCTGGAAATACAACAATTATAGGTTAGTGCCTACAAGCATTGTTGAGTTGGTTCTCAAATGAGGAGATTGGTGTCTCTTCCAGGTTGGTTCCTGCAAATATTGTAACAATAGATTGGTGCCTACATGACATTATAAATAAAAATTATGTGGTATTATCCCATTTGGTTTTCCACATTAAATCTGTGTGTATTTGTTGATTGTATGGTTGTATATATATTTATCTTTAACTTCTTATGGATGGTAAAGTAATAAATTGATAAATATTGTAAAAAAATAAAAAACAGTCCTATATTGATTCACCCCCCCTCTCATTATAAGTAAGTGTGCCAACACCTAGAAATTACATATTAGCCATAATCATATGGTTTTTCTCAAACTACTCTCTATTTCTAGTGGGAAAATCCCCTTATAACTATACCAGGGTTTAGAGTATAGACATAGAAAATGACTCCCTAAAAGTCAATCTAGTTTCTACACTACCCCAAACATACCAAAATAGATGAACATAAAGCAGTGGAAGAGAAGATCGGTAACTTTACCTTTTATCCAACATTTGGTGATGATCTCCTCAATCTTTGTAGCTCCTAAGGGTGAAAGTCTCCTCCCAAAGCTGACGTGCATCCAAAACTAGGAAAGCAAGGCTACAAGCATGATATTTCTATTCATAAATTAGGTTTAGATACCAAATGTTATGTATAAATCAAAGAAAAGAAACAAAACATCATCATTTGGGACAGGGAAAAGAGATTATTTTATTCATTAATCCAAGATCGAAGCTTACAATCCTCACAGGTCAAAGCTCCACGAACCTGGTCTGGAATCCTCTTTACAATGCTCCAAGTGCACCTTCAATAAGACTCTTCTCACAATATACTAATCACCTAAAGTGAAGGGAATTGATTAAATGGAAGAAAAGGGGTTGAAGAGGGAATGTTGAGGCAATAATATCACAAAAGGTTGCAAATGTTTGGGCAAGGAAGGGAAGGGAATTTGGGCAAAGTTTCACTGTTCTAATGCTTGGTTATGGAATGAAACCCCAAGACCTCATTTTATATGATAAAAGGATGGTTATTCGGTTGGGGTATAGGCTACAATAGGTGAATTGGTTGGGAAACCTCCAATAGCCCGTAAATTCCGCTGAATTCCTTACAACTTTTTAATTTTTGCAACTTTTGGAGGTATATGTGGGTTGTTTAATGTGAAACAAGTGTATGTATGTGGGATGTCCAACATGCATCAAGCATCTGTACATGGGAAGTAGTGCAACTGGGAACGTACATGCTCTAAAAAATGGTTTTTTAAATAGAGATCCTTAGCAGTGATTTGGCAAATTATGCAAGAAAGAAGGCCAATGCCATGTATGCATGAGTAGGGAATTTTAGGGCTACAAAATCTATATAGAGAGGCTAAGTTTGGACAAACCACTCATTTATCCCGAGTTTGATTTCATAGGAGAGATACAAAATGTCTATGTGAAAATCCCTTTGTTTCAAGTGATTAAAGTTGTCCCTATTTATGCTAAAGTTTTTCAAGAGCTATTCCTTAGGAATACAAGAAGAAAAAGGAAAGATCCTCAAACTATCCATGTAATTGGAAAGTTGGATAACTTGATTCTTGGGAAAAACATTATGATCAAATATGTAAACCCAGGAATCCCTATAGTCAATGTTCACATCAATAACACATACATATAAAAAAATTTAATTGATTTAGGAGTTTCCATCAATTTCATTACTAAAAAAAACATGGAAAAACTTCAATTTCCAAAGTTGCACATAAATCTTATAGTTATTTAGTTTGATGATTAGTCTACTATTAAACCAGAAGGATTATTGGAAGATGTAGTGGTTTCTATAGATTCTTGGGAATATATAACATACTTCATGGTGATGAAGCCAAAATCCAATATTGTTGGCTACCCATTAATTTTGGGAAAGCCATTGTTGGTTATGACAAATGCATACATTGGTTGTAGATCCAGAGATATGAACATCTCTCATAGAAGTCATACTAAAAATATTACAATATATCCTTTGGATAAACCTTCCACAATATCAGAAGTGCCTCTATGGATAGACAATAAGGATAGTGATGAAGAAATTATTCAACCACTACTTGAAATTGACCAAGCCTTGACCTTTAAGGATAAGAATAAGAATGATTTGATTTGTAAATTTATTTCTTATCCTTATTCATTTCAACATCCAATTTATTAATCCTATAAATATATTTTGGACAAGTATTCTTAGGAGATCTATTCATTCATTGTTTTATCACTACAATTTGATTCCATACCTTCTTATTTACACACCATATCAGAAACTTGCAATATCACGATGGAAATTATCCAAGGAAAGACACTTAACATCAATCCTAGGTTAGAAGCTTCACAAAAAAACAAATTGATTAAACTAATACAAAATCATATTAGTGCATTCACTTGGGAATATACTAATATGAAGCGGATTCATCCTTATTTATATACACATTAAATCTATATCAAGGATGATTTTCAACCCATTCACCACAAATAGACCCTACTTTAAGAGAGATAGTGAAAGAAGAATTGTAGAAATTACTTAATGTGAATTTCATCTATTTCATTCCAGATGGTCAATAGGTTTTACCACTAGTGATTGTACCAAGAAAAATGGAAAGTGACGAGTTTGAATTGTTATAGAGAATTGAATAAATCCACTTTGGAGGACAATTTTCCTCTCCCTTTCATTGATCAATTTCTAGATACATCAATAGGTAAAAGGTTCTCCTTTATTGATGGATTTAGTGGTTACAACCAGATTTAGATTTCCCAAAAGACCAAGACAACACCACTTTCACTTTTCCTTGTGGAACATATGCTTACCAAGTACTACCTTTTGGATTGTTCAATTCCTTTGTTACCTTCCAAAGGGATATTTTAGGTATATTTTCTGATTTATTCATGTTTGTGTTGATGTTTACATGTATGATTTTACTGTATATGGAAATAGTTTTGAAGAAGCAATGGATAACCTTGGGAAAGTTCTCACAAGATGTCAAGAAACAAACCTTTATCTTAGTCATAAAAAGTTTCATGCGTTATTAACAAAAGTAGTTTTTATTGGCCATCATATATATCCTACATGTATACAAGAAGACCCAGCTAAGATAGGGATAATTTTGAAACTCCCAATTCCCACAAATCAAAAGGATGTGCATATTTTCTTAGGGAATGTAGGATATTATTATCCTTTCATTGAAATTTTTACTAAGATTTCATCACCTTTATTTACATTTCTTTCAAAGGATAGTGAATTTTTATGGACTAATCAGTGTCATGTTTCTTTTGAAGCCTTGAAGGAGAAACTATCTATAAAATTGATGATAAGGGGACCAAATTGGTACTTTCCCTTTCACATTTCCATAGATTCTTCTGATACAACCATTATAACAGTGCTTGGAAAGAAAGAAAAACAACAACCTTATGCTATTTACTTTATTAGTAAGAATATTACTTTTGTAGAATCAAACTATATGGTAGTTGAAAAAAGTTTCTTGTTGTTGTCCATGCCATTAATAAGTTTCATGATTATATAATTGGCTATCATGTATTTCTGCATATTGATCATTTTATATTCATTATATTATTAGTAAACCAATTACCAATGGTAGCTTGACTATATGGTTAATATTACTGTAGGAGTTTGACATTACCATTTTTTATAAACTTGGGAGAGATAATGGTGTTGTTGGTTTTCCCTCCAAGATTATAAATGGGGTGATGCTATTCCTGTTGAGGATGTTTTTCCCAATGAACATTTATTTTCATTACCTGTTAACATACCCTTGATTGCATATATTG
>SNQJ01S0039525.1:39770-54375 GCA_010110895.2 Picea sitchensis | reverse complement strand
GGATGATTATTCTCGTACTCCGACCACTTGATGAAGAGATCCTCACATGTGTTAGCATACGAGAATCTATGTTGTTCCAGTGGGGCCGAAAGGATTTCTCTTATCTTTACTGCCTGTGCTCGATACTTGACTATTCTGGCACTTAACTATTGCAACATGGCTCTAGATTTGATCGGGTGCTCCATGAACCACTTCACTTGTCCTGGTGCCATGTCTGCCACCTTTGCTATTTCCGCAACCCATGATGAGTCTTGTTCGGCATGTGATTTGACTATGTCGCGCAAGTCGACAAAGTCATTGGGTGTGCCAAATTCGGGGAGGCCAATGTCTCTCATTGTCTGGTTGATCTTGATCCATCTCTTCTCACACTCGGCCCATTTCTCTTGGATTTCCCAATGAGGTTCGCGAGCCAATTTTACCCCATATTCGATTGATTTCCTTATGCAGTCGATGCTACTTTCCCTTAGCACCTGGATGTTGTGCTCTTTGGCGTCTCGGCCCTACTGCATCGCGCTGATATAGTCGATCATTTTCATGGTTTGGTGTGCTTTCTAGTACCACCTCTTCATATCCTTGCACATCATCAGTTCCATGAGGGTATCTTCTTGAAGCTCATCTATCCTTGTAGTGAATAAGTATCGTTCATCTGTAAATTTGTTGTAGGTCTCCTGTAATTCTCTCCTCAGGAACATCGCAGCGTGTGTGGTGTCCTAGTAATATTTTTCCAAGTGGCACAAATGTTCCAATTCCTTCAAAGCAGTAGCCAAATCCTCTTCATCCCTTTTCTCTCTATCCAGGGTTTCATCTATGATTTCCATCCCTGTGACGATAAGTTCGTATGTCTTGGAATGCTCTGTGTTGATTAGTTTTTCCTCCGTGGTGATGAGGATGGAGAGATATAGAGTAATCCTCCTCTTCTTGGTGGTTCTCTGCATGATATCTTTCCTTTTCTAGTCATAGGCGATGGCATGTATGTCAATGACTTCATCCACGAGTTCAGGGATTTGTTGATCTCCCGAGGTGAGCATATTTCCCAGGCCCTCGATGGTGTATATTTGTTCAAGACTGGGTTCTTGAACCTCCTCCATGTGTTCCGAAGCTCCGAACTCTATTTGTTTCTCATCAGGAGGTTGAGTGTCGGTTAAAATTGAAGCATCGGGGGTAGACTTGGTACTTACTTGATAATCAACCGTTGAGATGTCGATTTCCTGCTGGGGATCTTCTTATTTTTGTTCGCCTAACCCTGGCTCATCCATTAGACTATCCTTTTGATTTTCTGGTACCTCAAGTAGTTCAATGTCTAAGACACTTTCGACCTCCCGGTCATTCTTTGAAGGGCTCCAAATTTGAGCGTCGGGATCTTGGGAAGATGCCTTGTCGAGATCATTTTCCTCTATGACCTATACATGAGTCACCAGGGATACCTCTAGACTTTCTTCATCATCATAGATGTTTATAAATTCTTGGAGGGGGTTTCATGCACTACCTCTCTCTGATGTTATCACTATCTCTATTTGAGATGAAGCATCCACTGGTGATCTGACCTGTGGCGTTGAACTTCAAGGTTATCTAACCCGACGACTTCATCAATTTCTATTAGCTCAGGGTCTCTTAGACCTACCCGACTTTCATCTGGGTTGTCAGCAGGGGCCTTTTGTCCCTTGACCAAGTTTTGGAGATCCTTGGTCAGGGTTGACCTATTTTGGGACTTCAACAGGCTATCGAAGGTAGAGCGTAAGTCGAAGCAGAAATCGCAGGATCTCAACCCCCTTTTAGGGATTTTTGGGTTTGGGGATTATGTAACGGGTATGGGGATGTCGGCCCATGGGTTTACCCATGTTTAGGCCCATTTTGTAATGTATAAATAGAAAACTAGGCGATGTAAGTAGGGGTGGAAAAGGGTGTGATGCTAAGCGCAAAAGGGAAAGTGAAGGCCAATGTGCTAAGTGCAAGTGATATTTGTAAATGTTGTGTGCTATAACCTATCTCGGTGAAGGAGGATCTGGCAAGGTGCACACATATCTCATATCCTATGCAGAGTAGGACCTTGTGGCTTTGTGCATGTAGAAGACTGACATAAAAAAATAAAGAGAAGAAGAGTTTGTGGACATAGCCCTAGGCTGGGGGTGAACCACGTATATCCTGTATTGTGGTTTCTTTGTGCATTATGGTTGTTTTATGGTTCATATGATTAACGTTTAGTGCAATTATGTGCCCTTAGATGAATATGATAGCTTAGTTCCTAATGATGTGAATAAGATGCTAGATCTGATCTATGTTGGTGTGCTTAGTGCTTGAATGTGTTGAATCCTATTGAATAATGCGATGCACTATAATTAGGGTTTATTTTCGCTATAGACAAGGTTTAAGTACTAATGAATGACAACTGCTAAGTGCTTTATTAGAGTATTGTAATCACTGATCTGTTTCCAAGCTAAGCTTGTAGACACTAGAGTCCTACAACCACCCCTGCCTCTACCTTGGGTGAGACTTCATCTTCTTCGCAGGTGTTGCCGAAAGAGTCGGTAGTTAGGGTTTTGTTGGTGCGTTGTTGAAGCATTGAACCCTAGACCTGCACTGTGCCAACAAATGGTTCCGTTGGCGGGACCTGAAACTGTGATTGCTAGGAACTGAGGAAAAGAAAGAAATATTTGTGCATAGATATGTTTCTTTAGTGCACAATATTCTACTTGACTGCGAAGGTATGTGATAAGAAAAGAGGTAAGATTTGAAATCTTTGTGCTCTGATAAAGGTAAAGTGAATTCTTTTTATTAAAGATTTAAGATCTGAAAGATTTGTTCTTTGTTAAAGATAAGATAAGTGGAAAATTTTTGTTTCAAAAGTATGAATCTAGGTATGATTGATAAATTTTGTCCTATTCTAAAAACTAGGGCACAACTAGAAGAAAGAAGGTTTGATATGATTAGATCTGATAGAAATACTAAAAGATATGTTATTCCTATGCATATAAAGAATGTTTGGACTAACAAATGGATGCAGGATCCTAGGAAGAAATTTTTGCAGGTTAGCTACTATGATCTTAGTGCATAGTACAAGAAAGGTTGGGGATCATTTAAGAGAAAGAGAGGATTAAATCTTTGCTATAGTTGCAGAAGACCGAGACACCTTGCTAGGGCTTGCCCTGGTAGAAAACCTAGTTGTCTTTGTTGTAAAGCTATGGACCATGACATTCTAGATTTCCCTAGAATGATTGCCAAGGTTGAAAGAATGAATATGAGACAAGAAAACCCTGAGAAAGGCTAAGAAACTGAGACCATTGAAGAACCCCAGAAATAATCAGAGATTGTATTGCTACAAATAAAAGAAACCCTGAATGACCACAGACATATCAACTTATCAGAGATATTCAAAGAAAAAGAGTGCATAGAAGCAATAATAGGAAACTTTGACATGGACTGCGTTCTGGATGAGGAAACACAGGTGAATATTATGACAGAAAGAACTTGGGAAAGTTTAGGAAATCCTGCTATGATTCCTTCATTGGGAGGAATATGATTATTTAGAGGAAATTTGATAATGCTATGTGAAATAATTACCCAGACATTTATGAGTGCTCATGGCACTTCAACAGAAGAAGAATTTCAGGTTGTTAAATTTATTGAAAACAACGCCCCATTTGGATGTTACTAGGAAACCCCTAGATTGAGAAAGATCAGACCCAAAGAAAAGAAGAGGAAGCTCTAGAACAAAAAAAGCAAGAATTAAGGTAATTCATGGATAAGAGAATAACACACTTAATGAAAGAACAATAAACTATTTGAAGCTACTGAGGACCAGAAACTTGGATGTTGAAGTTGAAAGAACACAAGAATATTTGAAACACCTGTCTGTACAAGAGAGTAGAGCACCTACCCCAGACATAGAAGAAGTATTTCCCTTAAACCCTAGTAAAGACCATCACCAATGCGAAGTTACTTTTCCAAGAGGAGATAAGAATCAGAATGGAAAGAGGAATACCAAGATGCAGATCATAGGGAAGAAGGCTAGAAATCTCAGCAAGAAGAAAGAAAAGTTAGAGAAATTACAAGAAGTTCCAGAGAAGACTTCGCAAAAGGAAGGTCTCCAAAATTTGAAATTCGTCGGAATATCATAGCATCTCATATTGGCACTTCTCCATGGAGGAATTATATGATCATTGGAGGCATTATAACCATTATATTGACGTTATCGAATGTTTAGAACAATAGTTATGATCAGCAAGCTCGCCATCATACCATTGGGACCACGCTGTAACGGACATAACTGCATTGATGAAGGCCTCTTGTCCATTGGAAGGATATGTTACATCGTTGTCTACTTAGTCCGTCGACTGTTCCACCAATCACACTTTCACGAATTGTATCTGAGCCAACAAGAGAACTCATGGTTAATGTTTTGTGCTTACTAAGACTTCCCTACATGTTCTATTGCATTGAGAATTTTTTCATCGACCTGAGTTATCCGATATTGAGCGTGCATGTTGGACGAACTCAACACCGTAGAAAATTTTATCGAAGAATTTCTCATCGAACTTATGGCTAATAAGGTGATGTCCATAGGAATTCAAGCCTCATAAACATGAGGAGTGAAAGCCTCCCTGTCGACTGCTTGCGGATCTGGACCATCCTGAGTTGCGGCCGAGAAAAGAACCAAGCATCGAGATAACTTGGTGAATGCAAAGTTAATCCCATCCATCCTACCCAACTACATCCCTCGTCTGGCTGGCACAGTGAATCATGACAGTGTTCCCATGGAATTTGACTACACCTTGGTCACTGTGTACCTCCTGAAGGGGATACACACAGGAAAGCCTCAGCCAGATAAAATCATGACACTAAATATTAGCGACTTTAACCTAGGGGATCACAAGAAATTCAACATGCTCTCACCTCAAAGGTATTTGACTAGGATGAAGGGGAAGAAGTCAAGGATAATCCCCCAACCATGGACTATGGACCTTGTGTAGTCCACCATCCTGAACGTAATGAAAATACCCCACTTTGGAAGGAACCATGAGGTTAACGCGTGTGTTAAGATCCTACTGTTGAGATTCCATGGTGGTTATTTGTGGCTAGACAGATGCATCACCATCCATCTGGTGCTGATCCATCGGATCACCAGATTGAGCATGCAAGGACCAGACCTGCAAGAATTTTACCTGGGGAAGGTTGCAGACCGCACCCTAGCGTAGAAGATTAAATATACATACGACGATGTGGAGAAGGGGAAGCGAGGATACAAGGCAGACTTTATCCATAATGGCGCAGTGTGCTTTGATTTCTAGTTGATCACTGGTAAGCTATTCTGGAAGAACAGACCCACGTAGGTCACAGGGTTTGTTGTTGACCTCGCAAGAAAATGTGTGGAGGGGCTACAGATGAACTGGGAAAAGTACTTAGTGAACCAGTTAGACCATGATTTCCGCGAAGCTCAGGATGAGGGCTATGAGTTCCATTTTAGCCGGTTGTTGATCCTCATCACGTTCATAGCTTGGAAGATGCCAGAAGGTGTGACCTTCCCTGAACTAGATCCATCTGAACCATTAGCCACAAAGTTCACTTCCCTCTGGTATTCGAGTGATGTGGGAAAAAACTGGAAGTCAAACGCAGTGTTCCACACCTACTACCTACAGTTAAAGAGGGGTATTGAGGTTGTCCCTCATATAACGTCGAACACCCTGCACAGGTTCAGGCCATTTGTAAAATTCCACGCAGACAAACATTTTATCTACATCACTGCGCGTGGAGACAAACACAAAGAAGTACTACAAAGTTATTACAAACTCACAGAGGAGGACCTAGAAGAAATAACTAAGGAGTGGCCTGCAGATCTCCTTATCCCCATTGACCCCATAGAACTGTCTGATCCCAAACTAATTGGAAGCGCAGTAGTCACTCATGAAGGGCATGATACACCTGGAACTAGTAGAAGGAAGAAGACATATGAGGTCTAGCAACTGAATAGTACATCATAAGAAACTTCTTTAGAATCAACTGGAGGAGGAGGTGATGGTGAAGAAGATAAATAAGAGAACAATGTAAAAGAATATCAACAGAAGCAAGGTGAAGTAACACCTCCACAGAATCACAGAATCCCCCTGATCATGCAAAGCCATCTCACAAAAGAAAGGTTTCTCCCACGAAACCCACATCGCAGAAGAAGTGAAAATCTAGTAAGACCAAGCTGTAGACTGTGCTCACGTTCGATGACTTCAAATTCATCATCGTAGCTGTATTAGATGCCTCATAAGATATTTTGCAGAGAAATGAAGCTAAGAAAGAGACCATGTATGAGAAAATTCAAGCAGAACTTCAAGGGGTACAATAGGCCCTTCACTCCAACCGTGCAGTGTCCACTATGCCCCCACCACCAGAAGAAATAGAGTTGGGAGATGATCCTACCCAAATCCATAGACTAGATGATGCGACTGAAGCTTGCCTTCATCATGCACATGAAGAAACAGAATAGGCCATAGTGGCCCTAAAGAAAGAACAAGAGGAAGTGATAGAGCAACGTCGATTTGTGCAGTAGGAGAAGGATGACCTACAAGCAAAGTTCAAAGAGGAGAAAGTACAGATCCAGCATGAGAAAGAACAGATGCTTGCAGAGCATGTTGGAGTAAAAGAAACAATCAAAAGAGCACTTCACTCTATGATGGGCTTAGAGAAAAAGGAGGAAGACCCAGTGGAGCATCAAGTAGTGCAGCTTGCTGAAGCCATCCAATAGCCACAACAGAGAATAGTAGATCTAGAGCTACAAACAGTACCAAGTACTCCACAGGACATGCGAGACCAAAGAGAAGCGATTTCCTGGAGCACAGTTGAGAGGATCAAAGCATTATCTTTGGAATGTAAACAACTTAGAAGTAGAAGTCTGTATACTTATGAGAAACTTACTGAGGACCCTGAATTGAAGACACTGGAGTCACAACTCCATGAAGCAAAGAAACAAGTGGCGACAGTACAGGCATAGTTGAAGCCCCTGTCAACAGTTGAAAGAATGAAAATATCCTAGGAACAACGCACTACTCAGCAGTGGGTCCATACCATATAAATAAAATTCATGGAAGTGACTCAGAGGCTCCAACCAGTCCACGACAAATCTTGCCAACTGTTTGAGGAGATTGAAGGCCAAGGAGAAGAGATGAAACAAGTAGTCACTTCATTAGAATAGTGCTTAGAGGGACCTCTAACCGAGGAAGTTATTCAAGAGTTCATTGAGCAGGAGGTCTTGGTGAAGCAGCAGATCGAAGCAACTCGAGCCAGGCTCCAAGATTTTGAGGCAGAGATACCCAGATCAAAGTGACTCGAGATGAGTCACAGGTGAATATTGGGGGCCTATTGTCCCTTGACCAAGTTTTGGAGATCCTTGGTCAGGTTTGACCTATTTTGGGACTTCAATAGGCTGTCAAAGGCAGAGTGCAATTCGAAGCAGAGATCGTGGGATATTAGCCCCCTTTTAGGGATTTTTGGGTTTTGGGCTTATGTAACGGGTATGGGGATGTCGACCCATGGGTTTACCCATGTTTAGGCCCATTTTGTAGTGTATAAATAGAAATCTAGGTGATGTAAGTAGGGGTGGAAAAGGGTGTGATGCTAAGTGCAAAAGGGCAAGTGAAGGCCAATGTGCTAAGTGCAAGTGATAGTTGTAAGTGCTTTGTGCTATAACCTAGCTCGGGGAAGGAGGATTTGGTGAGGTGCATGCATATCTCCTGTCCTATGCAGAGTAGGACCTTGTGGCTCTGTTCATGTAGAATATTGACAAAAGACAATAAAGAGAAGAACAGTTGGTGGACGTAGCCCTAGGATGGGGGTGAACCATGTATATCCTATGTTGTGGTTGCTTTGTGCATTATGGTTGTTTTATGGTTCATATGATTAATGTTTAGTGCAATGATGTGTTCTTAGATGAATATGATAGCTTAGTGCCTAATGATGTAAATAAGATGTTATATCTGATCTATGTTGGTGTGCTTAGTGCTTGAATGTGTTGAATCTTGTTGAATATTGCATTGCACTGTAATTAGGGTTTATCTGCATTGTAGACATGGGTTAAGTAATAATGAATGACAACTGCTAAGTGATTTGTTAGAGAATTGTAATCATAGATCTGTGTCTTGGATAAGGTTCCAGACACTGGAGTATTTCAGCCACCCCTGCCTCTACCTCGAGTGAGACTTCATATTCTTTGCAAGTGTTGCCGAAAGGGCCGGTAGTTAGGGTTTTGTTGGTGCGTTGTTGAAGCATTGAACCCTGGGTCTACCCCTGTGCCAACAGGGCCCCTATCATTCCTATGAGATCTGGTTCATCTTATATTTGATCAATTACTCACTGCGCATGTTCTATCATGCGAAATCCCATTGCCCGTGCATCCTATGTCATAGGGAAACCTCTATCCTGCACCGGGGCCACCAGGGGGACCTTTGTTGCTTCTGCCAGTCTGATTTATTCTCTGGCTCTGAGGGCCTCTTGAGTCGATTTCTCTATGGTTTTCGCATGTTCATCAAGGCTCATACCCCTGAACCTGGTCATTTTTGGGTCGACCATCCTTGCTACCACCTCATCCTAGTCCTGGGAATTTTTCGTGAAGACTTCATATTCAAATTTATCGTGGGTGTATGACTAGCAGGATGACACTTGTGAAGCATGTTGCAAGACCATGCCCTTTGGATAATTCTTTCATAATCAACCTGTCTAGAACCTGAAATCAATTTGCCTCAACCCTTCTTGTTTGGCTTGAACTGTGTCTTTAACCAAGTAGAAACCTACATGGAAACCATAGGGAATGAATGCCCTCTTCTTGTCCTTGACCAGGGTGGCATTGTAGCCTTGCAAAATGGTTTGATAGCATATTTCCCCNTTAGTGCCTAATGATGTAAATAAGATGTTATATCTGATCTATGTTGGTGTGCTTAGTGCTTGAATGTGTTGAATCTTGTTGAATATTGCATTGCACTGTAATTAGGGTTTATCTGCATTGTAGACATGGGTTAAGTAATAATGAATGACAACTGCTAAGTGATTTGTTAGAGAATTGTAATCATAGATCTGTGTCTTGGATAAGGTTCCAGACACTGGAGTATTTCAGCCACCCCTGCCTCTACCTCGAGTGAGACTTCATATTCTTTGCAAGTGTTGCCGAAAGGGCCGGTAGTTAGGGTTTTGTTGGTGCGTTGTTGAAGCATTGAACCCTGGGTCTACCCCTGTGCCAACAGGGCCCCTATCATTCCTATGAGATCTGGTTCATCTTATATTTGATCAATTACTCACTGCGCATGTTCTATCATGCGAAATCCCATTGCCCGTGCATCCTATGTCATAGGGAAACCTCTATCCTGCACCGGGGCCACCAGGGGGACCTTTGTTGCTTCTGCCAGTCTGATTTATTCTCTGGCTCTGAGGGCCTCTTGAGTCGATTTCTCTATGGTTTTCGCATGTTCATCAAGGCTCATACCCCTGAACCTGGTCATTTTTGGGTCGACCATCCTTGCTACCACCTCATCCTAGTCCTGGGAATTTTTCGTGAAGACTTCATATTCAAATTTATCGTGGGTGTATGACTAGCAGGATGACACTTGTGAAGCATGTTGCAAGACCATGCCCTTTGGATAATTCTTTCATAATCAACCTGTCTAGAACCTGAAATCAATTTGCCTCAACCCTTCTTGTTTGGCTTGAACTGTGTCTTTAACCAAGTAGAAACCTACATGGAAACCATAGGGAATGAATGCCCTCTTCTTGTCCTTGACCAGGGTGGCATTGTAGCCTTGCAAAATGGTTTGATAGCATATTTCCCCCACTAAAAGTTGTTCTAGGACATGCGTTGGTAGGATATGTGGTGTTCCGATGGCTGAGAACACCCTGATGTAGGTGTCTCACTCGTCCAAGTACCAGTGGCCTACTTTGGAAGTCATTTTCTTGGTCGCAGCTGATAGTCTCGAGAATTCCTTCTTAAAAATAATGAAATAAATTTATGCGATGAATTCATCGTAGATGAGGGAATAAGACCTTTTATACCTATTCTCCCATAGCATGCTGAAATAGACGTGGATCGGGAGCTTTGCGACATGCCATCTCAGATTCATGTCGGTGAAGATGTTTCTGGCACACATGACATCGAGCAGATATGAATCCATGGATAAAGTTGGTGCCTCTCCTTCCTTCGGCGTCTGAGCCTATTGTATACATATGCTCAATTGTTTAGAAATGATTGTTCCCCAGTTGAAACCACTCCCGAAGATTTCCACTGTATAAGCTAAGAGCATCCATGCCTCTGAAAATTTGGAGTAGTCCTTTTCTCCATATAATCAGCAGATGAGAGCCATCAAATAGATGTATGGCTCTCTTAAGTTGGTCATCTGGTACTAGCCAGTGCTCTGGTTGGTGTCATGGCACTCATATAACTTCACGACGAAATTTTTATTTAGACACTCCTTGAGGTCTCTGATTTTTTAGTATTTATGGACCTCTACCATTAAGAACACTCTGACACACCCACCATTGTCATCGTTGATAAAAAAATTATGGGTGTCTGTGTGGTCGATGAGCCATTTCAGGACTTCAATAAATGGAAAGAAAAAGGTTCTTCTCACCACCATGTGAAGGTATGACCATCGAACGTTCGAGAACACTTCATCGTCAAGCACTCTTACATCTGGATCACTATGTGGGATATATTCTGGGTATTCCTCCCAGCTGATTTTGTTAAAGATTTCTCCCTAATCTAGGAGCGCCATCTTGGACCATGTAGTTTCCTCTGTATCTCCAAATGCTGGAGGTTGAATAAAAACCTTCTTTGTTGTTGTTTTGATGATAGGCTCTGATCTCGACGTGTATTCCAAATTTTTTGCGACCCCTGGAGAGGAGACTTTGCCTACCTCTGGTTCTTTCAGCTTCGGTGCCCTCAGAGATCGTGTAGTGGTTGGATTTCTTGGTGGCATTGTTCTTGCAACTTAAAATAAAATTTTAGAGACTGTGTAAAGAATAAAACCAAGTCAAAAATATATGAACTATAATCATGTAAAATCCATAGACTTGGATACATACCTGTAAATCTTGCTAAACCTATTTATTTTGATACTCATGGGATCTATGCACCCTTTGAATTACTCGTCTTTTTCTTTGGATGATTTGAATTTCCTTGCGTGTAGAATGATTTCGTTTACAATGGCTCAAGATAATTTAAACCAGGGAAGAACTTACCGTGTCGCATCAACCATTCAATTAAGGTGATGAGTGAAATTTAAACAAATCTATTGCTAAATCTTTGCAACTTAAATTCATCGTGGGTTGATGGCGGAGGCGCGAAGGGTGATGTGGTCTATCAGTGATTCAAACGGTTATTTTGATTGGTGCACGTGGTAGTAACTAATGCAGGATTTGGTATTAATTATCTCCTTAAATTATCAAAATCTGATTGTATCTAACGCTAAAACATCCCATCGTGTCGCTCTCTTAGTGGGTGGATCGGGGATCGGAGATGTGCTATGAATGTTTTCGTTGATGTCCTTTTGCAAAAGTTCTGACACCAATCAATCTTGTCGTACAATGTTTTCATGGCAAAGATAACTCGAAGGTGTGACTCAGACCTAGGGAACCAAGAATGACTCAGGGAAAAACTAGACTGTATGGTTCTCCAATATGGTAAATACATGTGGCGTTGAAGACTGGTGACCTAATTCGCATGTATTAATCGGAGTCAGGAATTTTATTAATTTATTTTTTCTAAAACAAACCTTATATTTTCGGTGCCAAAAACGTATCCAGGGTCATCGATCGGTGATAAACCTATCGAGTGCTTCCTTTAGTTTAGCTTCCTCGAAAAAGTCCCGATGCCAAAAATGCATCGGGGATCGGGGATCGAGAATACTCCTTAGCGTGGTCAGAATGTTCGTTGTGATCCCTTTAGGTTTTCCCTGAATCCTGTAAGCGTTTCGAGTATCGGCTATCGACGATATATTTTATTTCTTTGTTAGCATCTATTCCCATCGTATTTTACCGATGTCGAAGAGGAATCGACTATCAACGATATCCTTGTGCAAGATTTCAATGCAAAAAAAGATTCCTTTTTTCGATGTCGATGGGGATCGAGGCTTAGTGACTGATCCAAAATGGATCCAAAAAAGGTTAAGACGACTCAGAATGCACAGAAGCAAGTCAGAATGCTCATAATGGCTTCAATAGGCAGAAAAGGGAAAAAATTCAAAATTCCTAAAACTCAGTGAAAAGGGAATAATAACGAAGAGCACGTCGCAAGCTTTCTAACGACTAAAACGACTCGTCAAATGGAGTTACGGATCAAAAGTTATAAGCGGTCAAAGTTCAATCAAACTTTGTCAAAAAGGAAAAAATCAAAGTGACACGTGGAACCACTGCAAGGGTGACACGTGGCATAGATGAGTTGGCAATATGACATGGAAAGGATGTCAGACACGTGGGAAAGTAAAGTGATGACACGTGCTAGTTTTCATGGGTGAATCATATGGTAACAAGTGGCAGTTTTTGTGGACCAGTTATATGGTGCCACGTGGCCCAATCATGGGCTACCATGTGGCACCCCTCCAATGGCTGGAATATGAAAAAGTTTTATCAACTCCCCAAGAGTTGAACTCATGACCTACAAGTATCCCAAAGGCCCCATAAGTCCGATTTAACCATTACACCGACAACATTCCTTGTTTATAATATGGTTTAATTTTTATTTGAATTTAAACTTTGAACTAAGCGCCAAAGGGAGGGGCTAGGCCTTCGGCCCAACCCCTAATCTCGTGTTTTATCCCACACGACCATACTATTCCGCTTCTTGGGGGCTTAACCCAACCAACCGCCAAATATATCATATTCGCCACTATATTTAATCTTTCCGTCATTCTAGCCAACCTCCGCCAGATTTAGCGTGTGCTCGGTTTTTGTTTTAATTATATGCCAAAAAAAGGGAGGCCCATGGGATTTAACCCCAAGACCTCCCTTAACTAATGGATTAACTTAGCCACTCTAACCACTCCACCAACTACCACAATTATTTCTTAATTTCCTGGAAATTGTATAAAAAGGGGCATCGGGCAATGCATTGGATTGCAGGAGCAGTGGCACAGAAACCGAGGCAGGGGTGTCTTGGGGGCCTGAAAGTGTCCGGCTCAGATTGAGGCATGGAGACAGTCACTTTTAGGTAAAACGATGCCCCAAACGCAGTGGTGGTGTTATTTTGCTTATTTGAGCAAAGATTCTATGGATTAACTCCAAAATGAGGTATATTTATGTCTTTTGCCCAATTCTTTTGTGGAGTTAATAAAAAGGCCTACCCATTTGAGAGCAGGACCCGGAGAAGTATTCCACCAGGTACGAACTCTGTTATCAAGTTCTTGTTTTCATATTGCATGATTATGTCTCTTTCCTTTTGATATTTTCCTTCTTTATGATGTATTTGTTTATGCTCATTTAATACAGTTCTTTAATAAGTCACCTGATGAAAAGATCCTGGATCAGTGACTGAGGTTTCCCGAATGGTTCTTTTCCTTCTTTTAATTCCTTCCGATGTCGAATCTGAGTGTGTCTGGTAAAGTGTTTTTCCTGTTGATTCTATATTCAGGTGTTAAGGCCTTTTAAGTCATGGGGTTTCATAAGTTCAAACAAACATGAATAACTGATGTGAGTCATGATAATAAGAAAAGACAAAACATTTCTCAAAATGAAGTCAGATCAGACGGTGCAAAGATCAAGTGGTACCCAAAAAAGTAAAATTTGACATAGGATTTTTAGGGTGTGTTGAGTTCTCAACAGATTAAGATACAGATCAAGAAGAATTATGTTCACCATGTCAAACAGATTCAGAATATGAATATTTACATAATCACCATAGGTATGTTGTTTTGCTTTAATTGTGAAAAACACAGACATCTTGAAATAGAATGCCATGAATGAAATGAGACAGAAAAAATAATTGAAAAGGAAGACAATTATGAAGCAGAATTGATTAATGTTTTAGATGAATGAATAGAAGAAAATAAGTCACTCAAGAAATAATTGATGAAACAAAAGGAAAGTTTCTACATTTTTGAAGAATCCCAACAGGGCATCAAGAACTTAAGAACTCGACTAGAAGAATCCATAAAGATCAAAGAAAATATTGAATATCAAAAGAAGTATTTGGAATCCAACATAGTAGCACAGAAGGAAGAAGCAGAAATGAGAGAGAAGATATTGATAGATCATCTTAAGGAAAGAACTAATGATCTAAACCAGCTTGGGGTAGAGTTTGGTCAAGAAGAGAAAGGACTTGAACAATAAATAATCACATTAAAAATTCATCTTGAAGAAGTGAAAAGAACAGAAGAAGTCATAAATTCTCAGATAATGAAGAAAGAAAAAGAGGTTGAGAAGCTTGAAGAAGAAGTTTTCACATTGAGAAGTAAAATCGTCAAGCTCAACAAGAACGTTGAAGAGACAGAAACATCCACATCAGTTATAGAGAATGAAGAGAAGCACTCTAGGTTGCTAGAAAAGAAGAATGGAGAAAATAGAAAGAGTTATGCAGAAGTACTCAAAGGAAGGAATCATGGTCAACCAGAATCTAAAAAAACTATTGAAGATACATCTTCAAGAATAC
>SNQJ01S0039525.1:18705-38416 GCA_010110895.2 Picea sitchensis | reverse complement strand
GTACATGTTGGGTACATGGTTGAGATAAGTAGTTGATGAGTTGGCACATACATGAGGTGTATAGTTGATGATGTTGGTACATATTGATGAGTCATAGTTTATGTGTATTTGATGCATGATTGGTACATATTTGGTGCATGGTTTATGCACTCATTGATGGTACAGGTTGAGGTATAGGTTGGTGCATGGTTGATTCACTTGTTTATGGTAAAGGCTGATTATTGGTTGTTTGGTATAGGTTGGTGCATGGTTGATGCACTTGTTTATGGTACATGTTGATTATAGTTTGATTGGTACAGGTTTACAAAATTATATATCATAGTGATAGTGTGACAGTGGTTCCATCATTCTACTTATATTTCAGGGAGGTTGGACAGGACAAGGATAGGTGGTTGTATCCACCTTCCGGTTGTATACGGAGAACATATGGGGTTGTATCCTCCTTCTGGTTGTAGATAGAGAGTTGTAGAGTTGGATATTCCTTCAGGTTGTATCTTAAGAAAATAGGGGGTTGGATCCTCCTTCTGGTTGTATCCAGAGAATTAGGGAGTTGGAGCTTCCCTCAGGGTGTATACTAAGAAACTAAGGGGTTGGAGCCTCCTTCCAGTTGCAGCTGGAAAAAAAAGGAAGTTGGTGCTTCCAATGAATGTGATTCTTAAATACATATAAGAAAAATCATTCTGTGGTTTTCTCCCACATTGGGTTTCCACGTAAAAACATTGATGTACTATGTATGTGTATGATTGCTCATTTCTTCATTGTTTATTTACTCTCCATCTATTGGATGATAATTCTACATTGATATAACACTTGCATTTTGTGGTTAAAAAGGATTAAATTTCTCTATTACCGATTCACCCTCCCTCTCATTAATCCAACAATTGGTATCAAAGTTAGTTCCTTCAAGAAACAATTTAACCACTAGAAGGAGATCATGGATTATTCTGAGAATGGAGTACCAATGTTTAATGGTTATAATGGTTTAAAGTTTGAGATGTGGAACAAGAGGATGAAAGTATTTTTAAAGGCACAGGGACATAATATTTGACTATCAGTTTTTACAGGATATGATAGTTCAAAAAGGGAAAAGACTACATTCAAGAAGGAATTGAAGAAGAATAACAAAATAGCAATGGATTTCATCTATGAAGGATTACCTAATTTGGTAAGAAAAAAGGTTGGTAAATGTTCATTAACAAAAAAAATTTGGGATAAGTTACATGAAATATATTCTTCACCCATCGCAGATTCAGAAAATGCCAAAGAAGATTTTGTTGAGGGGTCCTAAATCCCTTTAACTCAACAACAGGAACCAAACCTGCCATCGAGGCCCAATTCAACTCTGCAACGTTTAATAGTGGAATGGTTCTCTATATCTTGCGATCCAACCTAATAATCGATGGGCTTTATGTTTTCTAGTGAAAGTTTCTCCTTCAGTTCGAACGTTCTCTTTTTTGTATTTTCTCTTATAGGTGGGACTGATACAAGATAAGAGCCAATATAAACCAACTGGGTAATAAGGTGGGAAAAATTAACTACTGGAGAAGGATGATCTTGGGATAACCCTTTCACTCTATCACGCAGACAGTGATTCTCTACCACAAGCCTAGTACTAATACATTAACCTACTGGTGTTCCAATTATTGACTGAGATACAATTTATCAAAAGAAAACATGCATGCAATAAACGATGGCAAGAAAAATAGTTTCCTTAACTCTAATCATCAATCACATATTAACACAACGATTTAATTTTCATCATTAAAGACAAGAACTATGAAAAAACATTGAATCAGATAACGTATCAACAGATTTAGAAGCTCTTACTCGTTACAACATCCATTCATGAGATGAAATCATAAATAATTCTTCTCCACATCCAATCATACACACTTTTGATGAAAAAAACAAACTTGTCTCTGGTCGTAAACAAGACTTCTCAATTAAGGCAGCTCCGAAATAGTTTTTTACAAATCCAAAAAATGAGGGTCTTTGCAACAACCATCGACCTTTTTCTAACAGGTCGATCCTCCTATTTATAACATATTATTAACTAAAAATAACTATTAAAGTGTAGCTAAGTAAAACAAAAATCGCCACATGGCATTTTCTTCTATCATTATTCAAAGAGTACTCAAATGATCTCACTTGAGTGGATGATTATTCTTGTACTCCGACCACTTGATGAAGAGATCCTCACATGTGTTAGCATACGAGAATCTATGTTGTTCCAGTGGGGCTGAAAGGATTTCTCTTATCTTTATTGCCTGTGCCCAATACTTGACTATTCTGGCACTTAACTATTGCAACATGGCTCTAGATTTGATTGGGTGCTCCATGAACCACTTCACTTGTCCTGGTGCCATGTCTGCCACCTTTGCTATTTCCACAGCCCACGATGAGTCTTGTTCAGCATGTGATTTGACTATGTCGCGCAAGTCGACAAAGTCATTGGGTGTGCCGAATTCAGGGAGGCCAATGTCTCTCATTGTCTGGTTGATCTTGATCCATCTCTTCTCACACTCAGCCCATTTCTCTTGGATTTCCCAATGAGGTTCCCGAGCCAATTTTACCCCATATTCGATTGATTTCCTTATGCAGTCGATGCTACTTTCCCTTAGCACCTGGATGTTGTGCTCTTTGGCGTCTCGGCCCTACTGCATCATGCTGATATAGTCGATCATTTTCATGGTTTGGTGTGCTTTCTAGTACCACCTCTCCATATCCTTGCACATCATCAGTTCCATGAGGGTATCTTCTTGAAGCTCATCTATCCTTGTAGTGAATAAGTATCGTTCATCTGTAAATTTGTTGTAGGTCTCCTGTAATTCTCTCCTCAGGAACACCGCAGCGTGTGTGGTGTCTTAGTAATATTTTGCCAAGTGGCACAAATGTTCCAATTCCTTCAAAGCAGTAGCCAAATCCTCTTCATCCCTTTTCTCTCTATCCAGGGTGTCATCTTTGATTTCCATCCCTGTGACGATAAGTTCATATGTCTTGGCATGCTCTGTGTTGATTAGTTTTTCCTCCGTGGTGATGAGGATGGAGCGATATAGAGTAATCCTCCTCTTCTTGGTGGTTCTCTGCATGATATCTTTCCTTTTATAGTCATAGGCGATGGCATGTATGTCAATGAATTCATCCACGAGTTCAGGGATTTGTTGATCTCCCGAGGTGAGCATATTTCCTAGGCCCTCAATGGTGTATATTTGTTCAAGACTGGGTTCTTGAACCTCCTCCATGTGTTCCAAAGCTCCGACCTCTGTTTGTTTCTCATCAGGAGGTTGAGTGTCGGTTAAAATTGAAGCATCGGGGGTACACTTGGTACTTACTTGATAATCAACCGTTGAGATGTCGATTTCCTGCTGGGGATCTTCTTATTTTTGTTCGCCTGACCCTGGCTCATCCATCAGACTATCCTTTTGATTTTCTGGTACCTCGAGTAGTTCAATGTCTAAGACACTTTCGACCTCCCGGTCATTCTTTGAAGGGCTCCAAATTTGAGCATCGGGATCTTGGGAAGATGCCTTGTCGAGATCCTTTTCCTCTGTGACCTATACATGAGTCACCAAGGATACCTCTAGACTTTCTTCATCATCATAGATGTTTATAAATTCTTGGAGGGGGTTTCGTGCACTATCTCTCTCTGATGTTATCACTATCTCTGGTTGAGATGAAGCATCCACTGGTGATCCAACCTGTGGTGTTGAACTTCAAGGTTATCTAACCCGACGACTTCATCAATTTCTATTAGCTTAGGGTCTCTTATACCTACCCGACTTTCGTTTGGGTTTTCAGCAGGGTCCTTTTGTCCCTTGACCAAGTTTTGGAGATCCTTGGTCAGGGTTGACCTATTTTGGGACTTCGATAGGCTGTCGAAGGCAGAGCGTAAGTCGAAGAAGAAATCACAGGATCTCAACCCCCTTTTAGGGATTTTTGGGTTTTGGGATTATGTAACGGGTATGGGGATGTCGGCCCATGGGTTTACCCATGTTTAGGCCCATTTTGTAATGTATAAATAGAAAGCTAGGCGATGTAAGTAGGGGTGGAAAAGGGTGTGATGCTAAGCGCAAAAGGGAAAGTGAAGGCCAATGTGATAAGTGCAAGTGATAGTTGTAAATGTTGTGTGCTATAACCTATCTCGGTGAAGGAGGATCTGGAAAGGTGCACACATATCTCCTATCCTATGTAGAGTAGGACCTTGTGGCTCTGTGCATGTAGAAGACTGACATAAAACAATAAAGAGAATAAGAGTTTGTGGACATAACCCTAGGCTGGGGGTGAACCACGTATATCCTGTATTGTGGTTTCTTTGTGCATTATGGTTGTTTTATGGTTCATATGATTAACGTTTAGTACAATGATGTGTCCTTAGATGAATATGATAGCTTAGTTCCTAATGATGTGAATAAGATGCTAGATCTGATCTATGTTGGTGTGCTTAGTGCTTGAATGTGTTGAATCCTGTTGAATACTGCGATGCACTATAATTAGGGTTTATTTTCGCTATAGACAAGGTTTAAGTAATAATGAATGACAACTGCTAAGTGCTTTATTAGAGTATTGTAATCACTGATCTGTTTCCAAGCTAAGCTTGTAGACACTAGAGTCCTACAACCACCCCTGCCTCTACCTTGGGTGAGACTTCATCTTCTTCGCAGGTGTTGCCGAAAGGGTCAGTAGTTAGGGTTTTGTTGGTGCGTTGTTGAAGCGTTGAACCCTGGACCTGCACTGTGCCAACAAATGGTTCCGTTGGCTGGACCTGAAACTGTGATTGCTAGGAACTAAGGAAAAGAAAGAAATATTTGTGCATAGATATGTTTCTTTAGTGCACAATATTCTACTTGACTGCAAAGGTATGTGCTAAGAAAAGAGGTAAGATTTGAAATCTTTGTGCTCTGATAAAGGTAAAGTGAATTTTTTTTATTAAAGATTTAAGATCCGAAAGATTTGTTCTTTGTTAAAGATAAGATAAGTGGAAAATTTTTGTTTCAAAAGTATGAATCTAGGTATGATTGATAAATTTTGTCCTAGTCTGAAAACTAGGGCACAACTAGAAGAAAGAAGGTTTGATATGATTAGATCTGATAGAAATACTAAAAGATATGTTATTCCTATGCATATAAAGAATGTTTGGACTAACAAATGGATGCAAGATCCTAGGAAGAAATTTTTGCAGGTTAGCTACTATGATCTTAGTGCGTAGTACAAGAAAGGTTGGGGATCATTTAAGAGAAAGATAGGATTAACTCTTTGCTATAGTTGCAGAAGACTGAGACACCTTGCTAAGGCTTGCCCTGGTAGAAAACCTAGTTGTCTTTGTTGTAAAGCTATGGACCATGACATTTTAGATTTCCCTAGAATGATTGCCAAGGTTGAAAGAATGAATATGAGACAAGAAAACCCTGAGAAAGGCTAAGAAACTGAGACCATGGAAGAACCCCCGAAATAATCAGAGATTGTATTGCTACAAATAAAAGAAACACTGAATGACCACATACATATCAACTTATCAGAGATATTCAAAGAAAAAGAGTGCATAGAAACAATAATAGGAGACTTCGACATGGACTGTGTTCTGGATGAGGAAACACAGGTGAATATTATGATAGAAAGAATTTGGGAAATTTTAGGAAAGCCTGCTATGATTCCTTCATTGGGAGGAATATGATTATTTAGAGGAAATTTGATAACACTATGTGGAATAATTACCCAGACATTTATGAGTGCTCATGGCACTTCAACAGAAGAAGAATTTCAGGTTGTTAAATTTATTGAAAACAACGCCCCATTTGGATGTTACTAGGAAAACCCTAGATTGAGAAAGATCAGACCCAAAGAAAAGAAGAGGAAGCTCTAGAACAAAAAAAGAAAGAATTAAGGGAATTCATGGCTAAGAGAATAACACACTTACTGAAAGAAAAATAAACTATTCGAAGCTACTGAGGACCAGAAACTTGGATGTTGAAGTTGAAAGAACACAAGAATATTTGAAACACATGTCTGTACAAGAGAGTAGAGCACCTACCCCAGACAGAGAAGAAGTATTTCCCTTAAACCCTAGTAAAGACCATCACCAATGCGAAGTTACTTTGCCAAGAGGAGATAAGAATCAGAATGGAAAGAGGAATACCAAGATGCAGATCACAGGGAAGAAGGCTAGAAATCTCAGCAAGAAGAAAGAAAAGTTAGAGAAATTACAGGAAGTTCCAGAGAAGACTTCGCAAAAGGAAGGTCTCCAAAATTTGAACTTCGTCAGAATATCATAGCATCTCATATTGGCACCTCACCATGGAGGAATTATATGATCATTGGAGGCATTATAACCATTAAATTGACGTTATCGAATGGTTAGAACAATAGTTATGATCAACAAGCTCGCCATCATACCATTGGGACCATGCTGTAATGGACATAACTGCATTGATGAAGGCCTCTTGTCCATTGGAAGGATATGTTACATCGTTGTCTACTTAGTCCGTCGACTGTTCCACCAATCGCACTTTCACGAATTGTATCTGAGCCAACAAGAGAACTCATGGTTACTGTGTTGTGATTACTAAGACTTCCCTACATGTTCCATTACATTGAGAATTTTTTCATCGACCTGAGTTATCCGATCTTGAGCGTGCATGTTGGACGAACTCAACGTCGTAGAAAATTTTATCGAAGAATTTCTCATCGAACTTATGGCTAAGAAGGTGATGTCCATAGGAATTCAAGCCTCATCGACGTGAGGAGTGAAAGCCTCCCTGTCGACTGCTTGCGGATCTGGACCATCCTGAGTTGTGACCGAGAAAAGAACCAAGCATCGAGATAACTTGGTGAATGCAAAGTTAATCCCATCCATCCTACCCAACTACATCCTGCCTCTGGCTGGAACAGTGAATCATGATAGTGTTCCCAAGGAATTTGACTACACCTTGGTCACTGTGTACCTCCTGAAGGGGATACACACAGGAAAGCCTCAGCCAGATAAATTCATGACACTAAATATTAGTGACTTTAACCTAGGGGATCACAAGAAATTCAACATGCTCTCACCTCACAGGTATTTGAATAGGATGAAGGGGAAGAAGTCAAGGATAATCCCCCAACCATGGACTATGGACCTCGCACAGTCCACCATCCTGAACGTAATGAAAATACCCCACTTTGGAAGGAACCAGGAGGTTAACGCGTGTGTTAAGATCCTACTGTTGAGATTCCATGGTGGTTATTTGTGGCTAGACAGATGCATCACCATCCATCTGGTGCCGATCCATCGGATCACCAGATTGAGCATGCAAGGACCAGACCCGCAAGAATTTTACCTAGGGAAGGTTGCAGACCGCACCCTAACGTAGAAGATTAAATATACATACGACGATGTGGAGAAGGGGAAGCGAGGATACAAGGAAGACTCTATCCATAATGGCACAGTGTGCCTTGATTTCTAGTTGATCGCTGGTAAGCTATTCCGGAAGAACAGACCCACGTAGGTCACAGGGTTTGTTGTTGACCTCGCAAGAAAATGTGTGGAGGGGCTACAGATGAACTAGGCAAAGTACTTAGTGAACCAGTTAGACCATGATTTCCGCGAAGCTCAGGATGAGGGCTATGAGTTCCATTTTAGCCGGTTGTTGATCCTCATCGCGTTCATAGCTTGGAAGATGCCATAAGGTGTGACCTTCCCTGAACTAGAGCCATCTGAACCATTAGCCACAAAGTTCACTTCCCTCTGGTATTCGAGTGATGTGGGAAAAAACTGGCAGTCAAACGCAGTGTTCCACACCTACTACCTACAATTAAATAGGGGTATTGAGGTTTTCCCTCATATAACGTCGAACACCCTGCACAGGTTCAAGCCATTTGTAAAATTACACACAGACAAACATTTTATCTACATCACTGCGCATGGAGACAAACACAAAGAAGTACTACAAAGTTATTACAAACTCACAGAGGAGGACCTAGAAGAAATAACTAAGGAGTAGCCTGCAGATCTCCTTATCCCCGTTGACCCCATAGAACTGTCTGATACCAAACTAATTGGAAGCCCAGTAGTCACTCATGAAGGGCATGATACACCTGGAACTAGTAGAAGGAAGAAGACATAAGAGGTCTAGCAACTGAATAGTACATCAGAAGAAACTTCTTTAGAATCACCTGGAGGAGGAGGTGATGGTGAAGAAGATAAATAAGAGAACAATGTAAAAGAAGATCAATAGAAGCAAGGTGAAGTAACACCTCCAAAGAATCACAGAATCCCCCTGATCATGCAGAGCCATCTCACAAAAAAAAGGTTTCTCCCACGAAACCCACATCGCAGAAGAAGTCAAAAGATAGTAAGACCAAGTTGTAGACTGTGCTCACGCTCGATGACTTCAACTTCATCATAGTAGTTGTATTAGATGCCTCAGAAGATATTTTGCAAAGAAATGAAGCTAAGAAAGAGACCATGTATGAGAAAATTCAAGCAGAACTACAAGGGGTACAACATGCCCTTCACTCCAACCGTGCAGTGTCCACTACGCCCCCACCACAAGAAGAAATAGAGTTGGGAGATGATCCTACCCAAATTCGTAGACTAGATGATGCGACTGAAGCTTGCCTTCGTCGTGCACATGAAGAAACAGAATAGGCCATAGTGGCCCTAAAGAAAGAACAAGAGGAAGTGATAGAGCAACGTCGAGTTGCGCAGTAGGAGAAGGATGACCTACAAGCAAAGTTCAAAGAGGAGAAAGCACAGATCCAGCATGAGAAAGAACAAATGCTTGCAGAGTATGTTGGAGTAAAAGAAGCAGTCAAAAGAGCACTTCACTCTATGACGGGCTTAGAGAAAAAGGAGGAAGACCCAGTGGAGCATCAAGTAGCGCAGCTTGCTGAAGCCATCCAATAGCCACAACAGAGAATAGTAGATCTAGAGCTACAAACAGTACCAAGTACTCCATGGGACATGGGATACCAAAGATAAGCCACTGCCCGGAGCACAGTTGAGAGGATCAAAGAATTATCTTTGGAATGTAAACAACTTAGCAGTAGAAGTGTGTATACTTACGAGAAACTTACTGAGGACCCTGAATTGAAGACACTGGAGTCACAACTCCATGAAGCAAAGAAACAAGTGGCGACAGTACAGGCATAGTTGAATCTCCTGTCAGCAGTTGAAAGAATGAAAATATCCCAGGAACAACGCACTACTGAGCAGTAGGTCCATACCATATAAATAAAATTCATGGAAGTGACTCAGAGGCTCCAACCAGTCTAGGACAAATCTTGCCAACTGTTTGAGGAGATTGAAGGCCAAGGAGAAGAGATGAAACAAGTAGTCACTTCATTAGAATATTTCTTAGAGGGACCTCTGACTGAGGCAGTTATTCAAGAGTTCATTGAGTAGGAGGCCTTGGCAAAGCAGCAGGTCGAAGCAACTCGAGCCAGGCTCCAAGATTTTGAGGCAGAGCTACCCAGATCAAAGTGACTCGAGATGAGTCACAGGTGAATATTGGGAGCCTATTTTCCCTTGACCAAGTTTTGGATATCCTTGGTCAGGTTTGACCTATTTTGGGACTTCAATAGGCTGTCAAAGGCATAGCGCAAGTCGAAGCAGAGATCGTGAGATATTAGCCCCCTTTTAGGGATTTTTGGGTTTTGGGCTTATGTAACGGGTATGGGGATATCGACCCATGGGTTTACCCATGTTTAGGCCCATTTTGTAGTGTATAAATAGAAATCTAGGTGATGTAAGTAGGGGTGGAAAAGGGTGTGATGCTAAGTGCAAAAGGGGAAGTGAAGGCCAATGTGCTAAGTGCAAGTGATAGTTGTAAGTGCTTTGTGCTATAACCTAGCTCGGGGAAGGAGGATTTGGTGAGGTGCATGCATATCTCCTGTCCTATGCAGAGTAGGACCTTGTGGCTCTGTTCATGTAGAATATTGACAAAAGACAATAAAGAGAATAACAGTTGGTGGACGTAGCCCTAGGCTGGGGGTGAACCATGTATATCCTATGTTGTGGTTGCTTTGTGCATTATGGTTGTTTTATGGTTCATATGATTAATTCTTAGTGCAATGATGTGTGCTTAGATGAATATGATAGATTAGTGCCTAATGATGTAAATAAGATGTTATATCTGATCTATGTTGGTGTGCTTAGTGCTTGAATGTGTTGAATCTTGTTGAATATTGCATTGCACTGTAATTAGGGTTTATCTGCATTGTAGACACGGGTTAAGTAATAATGAATGACAACTGATAAGTGATTTGTTAGAGAATTGTAATCATAGATCTGTGTCTTGTCTAAGGTTGCAGACACTGGAGTATTGCAGCCACCCCTGCCTCTACCTCGAGTGAGACTTCATATTCTTTGCAGGTGTTTCCGAAAGGGCCAGTAGTTAGGGTTTTGTCGGTGTGTTGTTGAAGCATTGAACCCTGGGTCTACCCCTATGCCAACAGGGCCCCTATCATTCCTATGAGATCTGGTTCATCTTATAGTTGATCAATTACTCACTGCACATGTTCTATCATGAGAAATCCCATTACCTGTGCATCCTGTGTCATAGGGAAACCTCTATCCTGCACCGGGGCCACCAGGGGGACCTTTGTTGCTTCTGCCAATCTGATTTCTTCTCTGGCTCTGAGGGCCTCTTGAGTCAATTTCTCTATGGTTGTCGCATGTTCATCAAGGCTCATACCCCTGAACCTGATAATTTTTGGGTCGACCATCCTTGCTACCACCTCGTCCTAGTCCTGGGCATTTTTCGTGAAGACTTCATATTCAAATTTGTCGTGGGTGTATGACTAGCAGGACGACACTTGTGAAGAATGTTGCAAGACCATGCCCTTTGGATCATTCTTGCATAATCGACCTATCTAGAACCTGAAATCAATTTGTCTCAACCCTTCTTGTTTGGCTTGAACTGTGTCTTTAACCAAGTAGAAACCTACATGGAAACCATAGGGAATGAATGCCCTCTTCTTGTCCTTGACCAGGGTGGCATTGTAGCCTTGCAAAATGGTTTGATAGCATATTTCCCCCACTAAAAGTTGTTCTAGGACATGCGTTGGTAGGATATGTGGTGCTCCGATGGCTGAGAACACTCTGATGTAGGTGTCTCACTCGTCCAAGTACCAGTGGCCTACTTTGGAAATCATTTTCTTGGTCGCAGATGATAGTCTTGAGAATTCCTTCTTAAAAATAATGAAATAAATTTATGCGATGAATTCATCGTAAATGAGGGAATAAGACCTTTTATACCTATTCTCCCATAGCATGCTAAAATAGACGTGGACCGGGAGCTTTGCGACATGCCAGCTCAAATTCATGCCGGTGAAGATGTTTCTGGCACACATGACATCGAGCAGATATGAATCCATGGATAAAGTTGGTGCCTCTCCTTCCTTCGGCATCTGATCCTATTGTATACATATGCTCAATTGTTTAGAAATGATCGCTCCCCAGTTGAAACCACTCCCGAATATTTCCACTGTATAAGCTAAGGGCATCCATGCCTCTGAAAATTTGGAGTAGTCCTTTTCTCCATATAATCAGCATATGAGAGCCATCAAATAGATGTATGGCTCTCTTAAGTTGGTCATCTGGTACTAGCCAGTGCTCTGGTTGGTGTCATGGCACTCATATAACTTCACGATGAAATATTTATTTAGACACTCCTCGAGGTCTCAAATTTTTTAGTATTTATGGACCTCTACCATTAAGAACACTCTGACACACCCACCATTGTAATCGTTGATAAAGAAATTATGGGTGTCTGTGTGGTCGATGAGCTATTTCAGGACTTCAATAAATGGAAAGAAAAAGGTTCTTCTCACCACCATGTGAAGGTACGACCATCGAACGTTCGAGAACACTTCATCGTCAAGTGCTCTTACATCTAGATCACTATGTGGGATATATTCTGGGTATTCCTCCCAGCTGATTTTGTTAAAGATTTCTCCCTAATGTGGGAGCGCCATCTTGGACCATGTAGTTTCCTCTGTATCTCCAAATTCCAGAGGTTGAATAAAAACCTTCTTTGTTGTTGTTTTGATGATAGGCTCTGATCTCGACGTGTATTCCAATTTTTTTGCGACCCCTGGAGAGGAGACTTTGCCTACCTCTGGTTCTTTCAGCTTCGGTGCCCTCAAAGATCGTGTAGTGGTTGGATTTCTTGGTGGAATTGTTCTTGCAACTTAAAATAAAATTTTAGAGACTGTGTAAAGAATAAAACCAGGTCAAAAATATATGAACTATAATCATGTAAAATCCACAGACTTGGATACATACCTGTAAAGCTTGCTAAACCTATTTATTTTGATACTCATGGGATCTATGCACCCTTTGAATTACTCATCTTTTTCTTTGGATGATTTGAATTTCCTTGCATGTAGAATGATTTCGTTTACAATGGCTCAAGATAATTTAAACCATGGAAGAACTTATTGTGTCGCATCAACCATTCAATTCAGGTGATGAGTGAATTTTAAACAAATCTATTGCTGAATCTTTGCAACTTAAATTCATCGTGGGTTGATGGCGGAGGTGCGAAGGGTGATGTGGTCTATCAATGATTCAAACGGTTGTTTTGATTGGTGCACGTGGTAGTAACTAATGCAAGATTTGGTATTAATTATCTCCTTAAATTATCAAAATCCGATCGTATCTAACGCTAAAACATCCCATCGTGTCGCTCTCTTAGTGGGTGGATCGGGGATCGGGGATGTGCTATGAATGTTTTCGTTGATGTCCTTTTGCAAAAGTTCTGACACCAATCAATCTTGTCGTACAATGTTTTCATGGCAAAGATAACTCGGAGGTGTGACTCAGACCTAGGGAACCAAGAATGACTCAGGGAAAAACTAGACTGTATGGTTCTCCAATATGGTAAATACATGTGGCGTTGAAGAGTGGTGACCTAATTCGCATGTATTAATCGGAGTCAGGACTTTTATTAATTTATTTTTTCTAAAACAAACCTTATATTTTCGGTGTCAAAAACGTATCCAGGGTCGTCGATCGGTGATAAACCTATCGAGTGCTTCCTTTAGTTTAGCTTCCTCGAAAAAGTCCCGATGCCAAAAATGCATCGGGGGTCGGGGATCGAGAATACTCCTTAGCGTGGTCAGAATGTTCGTTACGATCCCTTTAGGTTTTCCCTGAATTCGATAAGCGTGTCGAGTATCGACTATCGACAATATATTTTATTTCTTTGTTAGCGTCTATTCCCATCGTATTTTACCGATGCCGAAGAGGAATCAACTATCAACGATATCCTTGTGCAAGATTTCAATGAAAAAAAAGCTTCCTTTTTCCGATGTCAATGGGGATCGAGGCTCAGTGACTGATCCAAAATGGATCCAAAAAAGGTTAAGACAACTCAGAATGCACAGAAGCAAGTCAGAATGCTCATAATGGCTTCAATAGGCAGAAAAGGGAAAAAATTCAAAATTCCTAAAAACTCAGTGAAAAGGGAATAATCACGAAGAGCACGTCGCAAGCTTTCTAACGACTCAAACGACTCGTCAAACGAAGTTACAGATCAAAAGTTATAAGCGGTCAAAGTTCAATCAAACTTTGTCAAAAAGGCAAAAATCAAAGTGACACGTGGAACCACTACAACGGTGACATGTGGCATAGATGAGTTGGAAATATGACATGGAAAGGATGGTAGACACGTGGGAAAGTAAAGTGATGACACGTGCTAGTTTTCATGGGTGAATCATATGGTAACAAGTGGCAGTTTTTGTGGACGAGTTATATGGTGCCACGTGGCCCAATCATGGGCTACCATGTGGCACCCCTCCAATGGCTGGAATATGAAAAAGTTTTATCAACTCCCCAAGAGTTGAACTCATGACCTTCAAGTATCCCAAAGGCCCCATAAGTCCGATTTAACCATTACACCGACAACATTCCTTGTTTATAATATGGTTTAATTTTTATTTGAATTTAAACTTTGAACTAAGCGCCAAAGGGAGGGGCTAGGCCTTTGGCCCAACCCCTAATCTCGTGTTTTATCCCACACGACCATACTATTCCTCTTCTTAGGGGCTTAACCCAACCAACCGCCAAATATATCATATTCGCCACTATATTTAATCTTTCTGCCATTCTAGCCAACCTCCGCCAGATTTAGCGTGTGCTCAGTTTTTGTTTTAATTATATGCCAAAAAAAGGGAGGCCCGTGGGATTTAACCCCAGGACCTCCCCTAACTAATGGCTTAACTTAGACACTCTAACCACTCCACCAAATACCACAATTATTTCTTAATTTCCTGGAAATTGTATAAAAAGGGGCATCGGGCAATGCATTGGATTGCAGGAGCAGTGGCACAGAAACCGAGGTAGGGATGTCTTGGGGGCTTGAAAGTGTCTGGCTCGGATTGAGGCATGGAGACAGTCACTTTTAGGTAAAATTATGCCCCAAACGCAGTGGTGGTGTTAGTTTTCTTATTTGAGCAAAGATTCTATGGATTAACTCCAAAATGAGGTATCTTTATGTCTTTTGCCCAATTCTTTTGTGGAGTTAATAAAAAGGCCTACCCATTTGAGAGCAGGACCCGGAGAAGTATTCCACCAGGTATGAACTCTGTTATCAAGTTCTTGTGTTCATATTGCATGATTATGTCTCTTTCCTTTTGAGCTTTTCCTTCTTTATGGTGTATTTGTTTATGCTCATTTAATATAGTTCTTTAATAAGTCACCTGATGAAAAGATCCTGGATCAGTGACTGAGGTTTCTCGAATGGTTCTTTTGCTTCTTTTAATTCCTTCCGATGTCGAATCTGAGTGTGTCCGGTGAAGTGTTTTTCCTGTTGATTCTATATTCAGGTGTTAAGGCCTTTTAAGTCATGGGGTTTCATAAGTTCAAACAAACATGAATAATTGATGTGAGTCATGATAATAAGAAAAGACAAAACATTTCTCAAAATGAAGTCAGATCAGATGGTGCAAAGATCAAGTGGTACCCAAAAAAGTAAAATTTGACATAGGCTTTTTAGGATGTGTTGAGTTCTCAACAGATTAAGATACAGATCAAGAAGAATTATGTTCACCGTGTCAAACAGATTCAGAATATGAATATTTACATAATCACCATAGGTATGTTGTTTTGCTTTAATTATGAAAAGCACATACATATTGAAATAGAATGCCATGAATGAAATGAGACAGAAAAAATAATTGAAAAGGAAGACAATTATGAAGAAGAATTGATTAATGTTTTAGATGAATGAATAGAAGAAAATAAGTCACTCAAGAAATAATTGATGAAACAAAAGTAAAGTTTCTACATTTTTGAAGAATCCCAACAGGGCATCAAGAACTTAAGAACTCGACTAGAAGAATCCATAAAGATCAAAGAAAATATTGAATATCAAAAGAAGTATTTGGAATCCAACATAGTAGCACAGAAGGAAGAAGCATAAATGAGAGAGAAGATATTGATAGATCATCTTAAGGAAATAACTAATGATCTAAACCAGCTTGGGGTAGAGTTTGGTCAATAAGAGAAAGGACTTGAAAAATAAATAATCACATTAAAAATTCATCTTGAAGAAGTGAAAATAACAGAAGAAGTCATAAATTCTCAGATAACGAAGAAAGAAAAAGAGGTTGAGAAGCTTGAAGGAGAAGTTTTCACATTGAGAAGTAAAATCGTCAAGCTCAACAAGAACGTTGAAGAGACATAAACATCCACATCAGTTATAGAGAATGAAGAGAAGCACTCTAGGTTGCTATAAAAGAAGAATGAATAAAATAGAAAGAGTTATGCATAAGTACTTAAATGAAAGAATCATGTTCAACCAAAATCTAAGAAAATTATTGAAGATACATCTTCAAGAAGACCATCCATGTTCAAGCCACAAAGAAGCTTCAATCATGATTATGATCAGTCAAGGAAAAAATTCAGAAGGACTACACCACAAAGAATATCATTCACTCCCAGGTATGCAAATTTATTTTATGGTCATTGTTTTTATTGTACTAATTTTGGACATAAGGTTGCAGATTACAGGGATTATAAAAGAAATGTTCAAGCAAGAAATGCCTATGTGGCCCCACGTGACATTGAATATTACAAATGCCATAAATATGGGCACATAGCTAGTGATTGTAGAATCATGATCGATACTTCCATGAAAGAGAACATTGATATCATATATAAGAAAGTATGGATAAGAAAACACGAAGAACAAGTGAACAAATACTAGGTCCCAGAGATCATAAGATTAGCAATAAAATGAGGTGAAGAAAATTTTACACAGAAAAAGAAAGATGTCAGATACAAAAAGGTTTGGAAAATAACTGAAAGAAAAGAAGAGCAGATAAATGAGGAACAAGTTCAAGACATTGTACTTTCATGCATTGTAGTTAAATATGAATCCACAGACAAAAATAAAGAATTCATATCTCAGAGAGATGATGAATCTACCAATGAAGATGATGATGAATACACATCAGAGAAGGAATTGTTCTGAGCCATCCAACTTAGAGACTCCCAGGTAATATGACTATTAGATAGGAGGATTCTATGCGATAGGTGTGAAAGACCAAAGAACCATCCTTCGATTAGCTTGCAGAGTTTGAGAAGAGATACCCATAGCAGTCAGTTAGCAGAAGTACAATTAGTTGTTGTAGTGAAGACTTCATGATAGTATAATGATAAATGGGTCAGTATTATGGACAATTTTTCAGTAGAGTCTTGGATAGTATGGATAGAGATGGATTTGTAAGAACACTTAGCATGTTTGGACAGATACATGATAGTGGACGAGAGCATGGATTCATAGATTGGTTTAGAGAGTGGTTCAGAGACAAAGGAACATTATCACAATGGATGATATTTACACAGGAAATGGATTGAACAATGCTAAAGGATTCCAAATTGACAGATATTCTTTGGACACATACAATGCATACATTAGTTCACATTAAAAATAAAGTAATGCCTAGAAACAACAATGAAAAAACGCCCTATGACCTATGGAAAGGAATACTAGAAAATGTGAAGCACTTCAGAGTATCTGGAAGCAAATGCTACAACAAAAGAGAATATGGAAGAATGGGAAAGTTTGAATCTCGTGTGGACAAAGGAGTACTTGTTGGTTACTCAAGTACAAGGAAAGCATAGAAGTGTTACAATTTGAGATTGAACAAAGTTGTGGAAAGCATCAATGTAACAATTGATGAAACAGGTAGTCGAGAATTAAAGGAAGAAGAAAATGAATCAATGGAACAACTTTGTGAAGAAGAAGAAAAAGATGAATAAGATAAGATAGAAGTAGAAGAGAAATTTCATCAAGTGCCTCCAAAGACACCTAGCAAACAAGTATAGAAGAATCATCGTTCAGATATAATTATCGGAAACAAAGATGTGGGAGTTGAGACTAGAAGAAGAATCAGTTCACTAGAAAAAATGCACCTAACACTCTCATCTACGATTGAACCAAACAATTTTGAAGAGGCCAGCAAGGATGAATTTTGGAATAAGTCCATGGATGAAGAATTGGATAAAATAGAGAAAAATGAAACTTGGGAATTGGTTCCAAGACCAAATAATAAGAATGTGATTGGCACAAAGTGGGTATTCAGGAATAAATTGAATGAAGATGGATAGGTTACAAAGAACAAAGCTAGATTGGTATGTAAAGGATACACACATGTTGAAGGAATCGACTTTGAAGAGACATTTTCCCTAGTTGCCAGAATGGAAGCAATCTGATTGCTTTTATCTTATTCATGCTCCAAGAATATTAAAGTGTATCAAATGGATGTGAAATCATATTTTCTAAATGAGGAACTTAAAGAAGAAGTCTACATTGAACAACCACAAGGATTTGATTTGTTAGAGAACGCGGATTATGTGTGTAAATTGAAGATGGCCTTGTATGGTCTAAAACAGGCTCCTAGAGCATGGTACTCTAGACTGGATAAATATCTACAGTAGGCGAGGTTCAGAAAAGGAAGTGCAGACAACAAACTCTACATCAAGGTAACTCAAGATAGTATTTTATTAATTGAAGTTTATGTTGATGATACTATTTTTGGAAGTAATGATGACATTTTAAGCCATAAATTTGCAAAGGATATGAAAAATGAATTTGAAATGTCATTACTCAGAGAACTATCCTTATTTTTGGGTCTTCAGATACGTCAAAGCAACCAAGGAATTTTTATTTCTCAAACTAAGTATATCAGAGAAATGCTAAAGAGGTTCGGAATGGAAGAATTCAAACTAGTTATCACTCCTATGAAAACTAGTTGCAATTTGACCAAAGATGATAATTCAAAGTCTACAGACCATAGGCAATACAAGTCAATGATTGACAACTTACTATATGTGACAACATCCAGACCATATGTAATGCAAGAAGTTGGACAAGTGGCACGATTTCAAGCAGCACCAAAGGAATCACATATATTAGTAGTGAAGAGGATTTTCATATATCTCAAAGGAACATAAGAGTTTGGATTATGGTATTTGAAAGGAAATGATCTATCACTTATTGCCTACATAGATGCATATTCAACAAGTTGCATTGATGATCGATGAAGCACCAGTGGAGCAACGTTCTACTTGGGTGAATGTTTAGTATCATGGCTAAGAAAGAAACAATCATGAATATCCTTATCTACAGCCGAAACAGAGTATATTGCAGCAACAACATGTTGTACATAGGTTCTATGGATGAAACAAACTCTGACAGATATACAGGTTGAGTATGATGAGCCCATTCCAATCTATTGTGATAATACAAGCACCATCAGTATATCAAAGAACCCAATTATGCACTCCAAGATGAAGCACATTCCAATCAATATCACTTTCTATGGGAAGAAATTGCAGAGAAGAACATCAGAGTTGAATATGTGGGCACAAAAGAACAAGTGGAAGACATCTTTACAAAAATGCTTCCATGGGAAGCCTTTGAGTATCTTCGCCAGAAACTCAGAGTAATTTCTACTCCAAAATGAATGCTTTTGAATGATTATCTTATATGTCTTAGACTTACACGAGGAAGCACCATAAAGAGGACAGTTCAGGTTGGAAGATCAGTTTTAGGAAGATTCTAGTCAAGGGGAGTATCCCCAAGGAAATATCAGTTAGGGGGAGCAACCCTGGATGGAAAGATAACTTTTCCATTTATGACAAAGGGGGAGAGATTTATCATATGCAGAGCATAGAGGCATGGTTCTAGGGGGAGCGATGGTCACAGGGGAAGCATGAGTGATATGACTTTAGTATTACATGACTTCAAAATTGCATCACAGTGTTTCTATCAATTCCAAAGGGAAATATTTTTTATTAATTGGGTTGGTTGTCATTGATGTCAACCCTTGAAGAAATTCTAGTAGCAAATTCTGGTAACACAAAGGTTTGGGTAATGGACCCAAGTTTGTTTGATGGATAATGACATGAGTTTTGATATATTTGTAGGTAACACTATTATTTATGGATAGTACATGTCATACAATTTCCGGTGGTATGTGGAATGTCACATAACTCCTCACGGTTAGGGATTTATGGCCATGTGAAGTTGGAGAACCCTCATGAGTCATCTAGAGGCCCCAAAAGGTCAAAGTAGTCAAAGTATTTGCAAAGAAGAAATTATTTAAATAATAAAGTTAATGAAGAACTTACTAATTATGGAAAGCGGTTAAGTTAAGTGGACAAGTGTCTATAAGTGGGTTAGCCCTAAAATAAGGAAAGTGGTTTAAGAGATTTTAGAAGGTA
>SNQJ01S0039525.1:0-16984 GCA_010110895.2 Picea sitchensis | reverse complement strand
TGTATGTGTATGATTGTTTATTTGTTCATTGTTTATTTACTCTGCAAATATTGGATGATAATGATACATTGATATAAAACTTGCATTTTGTGGTTAAAAGGGATTGAATTTCTCTATTACTGATTCACCCCCCCTCTCAGTAATCCAACAATATCTCACCAAAGTTGTTAGACATAGTGCTATGTATTCATGGGTTCAAGGACAAATCTTATGTATAGAACTAGATCTTGTTATCCGATGTTGTGCTCATGAAAATGAGATCTACAACATTATTAAAGAATGCCATGATGATACTTGTGGGAGGGAGGGGGGGGAATTCATTGATAAGAGGGCTACCAAAAAAGAAATGTATTTGGGATACTATTTTCTTACCATATTCCAAGATGCCAAAAATTATGTCAGAAGTTGTGATATTTGTTAGATAATGGGATGACTAGTTCAATAAAATGAGATGTTTTTGCAACCTCAAATTCTAGTGGATCCTTTTGAAAAATAGACTCTAGACTTTGTTGGGCCAATTGATCGACCAACTTAGAATAAGGTATATATATTGGTATGTATAGATTATGTAATCAAGTGGGTTGGGGCCAAGGCTCTTCCAAAATAAATTGAGAAAGATTTAGTTTATTTCTTATTTAAATATATCTTCTTTTTTTATTTGGAGTTCCACATGATATTGTCATGGATCAAGGAACAAAATTCACATCCAACCTCATCCAATCCATTACTAAACAATATCATATTAGACATATAACTTCCACACCATACCATCCACATGTCGATGGATAGGTTGAAGTCACTAATAGAGTTCTAGAGACCATCGCAACCAATACCATACATATCCACCATTGGGATTAGAATAATAGGATTTCAAAAGCTCTCTGGGATTACCATACCACATGGAGATACACCATTGGATTCACTCCTTATGATATTGTAAATGGGAAGCATGTAGTCCTACCTATTTAATTTGAGATCAATACATTGAGGATTACAGTGAAAGTAGGAATGGATCTCCAATCCCAAAAACATCCTTGGAACATGTAATGAACTTATGAGATTCCAATTTAGGCACTTTCATGTAAAGAATGTGTACAACAAAAGGGCATGGGAAAGTTCATCAAGTAGAAAAAATTCAAAGTGAGACGGAGACCTTATATTTGATTCTAAGATTAAAGACGATTAGAAATTTTCATGCATCATATGGATTGGAACTTTTGAAGTGGACACAATTTTTGACAAGGGATATGTTAAGATCTGCACTATTGATGAGAATATCACCCCACTCATGGCTAATGGCCAATTTATTAAGGTTATATCAAAAAATGATTTCCAAGGAGGATATTATCAAAGATTTGATCAATTAGTATAAATTGGAGGGTGTGTGTGAGGTGACTATATCATAGGCACCTATACAACTATGCATTTGCACTATTGATGAGAATATCACCCCACTCATGGCTAATGGCCAATTTATTAAGGTTATATCAAAAAATGATTTCCAAGGAGGATATTATCAAAGATTTGATCAATTAGTATAAATTGGAGGGTGTGTGTGAGGTGACTATATCATAGGCACCTATACCTTCTTGATTTATTTTCTTATAAATAAAAATAAAAAAATAAAAATAGTAATATCTAGTAGTGAAAACCTATTTTCAAGTGCTACTAGACCTTGTGATACCTGAAAACCAATTTTTGGCTAGCATCACTTGGTTTGAAAACTATGATGGTGGAAATTTTGATAGAAGAATAAGTAAACAAGATTTTTCTAAAAACTGGCTTACAATCTACCATGGAATGTTGAGCACCAATTTTCACAAAAACCATGACCAACATGGTTCAACTAAAAGTTTTGGAAGGGATTGAAGCTTTACAATGCAAATGTAAATGTGTTCAACATGTGACTTCCTCAACCATGGGTTGAAGTGTCTTATTTCATCCAAAAATATATTACCTATGAGGGAAGGTTTAGTTTGTTGTTTCTTTATCATTTCAATATGTTGACTCACTTAAGATACCAACACCATCTTAATATTCCCTTATTTTTTCTTCACACACTACAAAATATGACCAAAATGGTTCAATACAACACCAAAGATCTTGAGAAAATTTTGTCCCACCGTGGCCTTATTAATATCATTATTGTTGATTCCCTATCTTAGAGGGGACAAACTGAGACCACCTTTGTTTCCTAGTAACCACCTCAGGTTGAAGAACAAGATCAAGAATAAGACATTGTTATTAGGGAGATAGGGAAAGATGAACTTGGACCTAGGATCCCATTTGTTGAAGAGTATAACGAATCCATTACTAATATTCCTACTACAAGAACATAAAAATGTATAGGGAGCAATGCTTCTCTCCCTATAGGAACTAAACACTAAATAACTTAATCCACACATGCTACATAATTCAATGCAACTGCTACATTACAAGGGGACCTAAGTCATAGCACCAATTCGGCTACAAAAGCTCCACCAAAACCAAAACATTATAGTCTAGTTGCATAATCTCCACAAGAACCAAACCCTTGCAGTCCAACTATGGAATCTCTACAAGAATTTGATCATTTGGATGTATTGGATGAAGCTACGGAAGCTAGTCAGCCTGTGAAAAGAGTTAAAAACTTACATCATTTATTTGGAAAGCCATTTTTCCAACACAAACCAACTTATTCTTCTTTATTGAGGATGAATCAAAATTTATGAAGGGTAAACAAGGGTTTATATTGAAAATTGATCTATGTTAAGGAAAAAAATTAAGGAAATTCAAGGTTATGTCTAGATTGAACATTCTAGTAGATGCCATCGAAGAAATTGAGAAACCACCTTCCACTCTGTGTGAAGGTGGTGTTCATCACAATTTTCCATAAGCTACAGAGCCTATTAGTTTTGACATTCTTATGGATAATCTTGCTACTAAATCGTTGGACCTCAATGATTCTTTAGGAAACAATTTATTTCCCTTTCATGCAGATTTACAAGCATAATTCACTAACTAATATGAAACTTGCTATGAAAGGGAATGATTATCCCAAGGGTATTGATATATGGATGGAGAAACTAACAGTTTCCATCCCATTTATAAAGACCTTAGAGAAAGAGAGGATTTCCCTCAACAATTAATGGATGACTTTATTACAAGATAAGGACGTCAAGTGGAAGAAAATTGTTGAATCTTTTGATTCAAGCATGATTTTGTTACAAGAGAATAAGTTAATCATTCATAATATGAGGGAATGATGGGCCACATTTTATAGGGAGACAAAAATAAGATGGAAATTCTTATGGGTTAATCAAAAGGAAAGTCAACACAATAAACAATTGATGCAAAATCTATATGAAGAGAAACAATAGGTGTGCACCTTAGCACATGAAACCTTGGCTTGAAAGTGTCCCTATCCACTAGAAGTAGTTTCTTGAAGGAACAAATGATATTTTTTCAAATGAGGTCTATAATTGTATGTAGGACTTCTAACATTTTAAATCCTACACAATTCTTGGAAGCTTATGCTAGTAGTAGTGAAGAAGACCAAAACGTCATGTGTGAGCTATATCGATATGACTTCATCCTCAGTCATGATAGAGGTTGGAACATAAATCCTTTTGTGGGGGATATAGAACTAAGATATTTTTCTTCTTTTATCAAAAATCAATTGGAATGTATCACAACTCTTTCCCAAATTGAGCATGATGAAGCATAGGAAAATTTATGAGTACAAGGAGAATATTTTACCCCACACCAAGTACGTTAGGAGCATGCTAATTTTCTTAAGAAAAAATGATTCCTTCCTCATATCTGTTGGTACCAATGTGTATATATTTTCTCATGTATTGATAGGATAGCTTATATTTAGGTAGATGACTTGCTATCCTCCCAACAAATATGGGGCTGCATGACTGCAGAACAAAACAAAGAGAACCTTTTGGTTATCCCAAATTTAAATTTTCCATACTCAGATGTGATCATTACATCACCTGTTTAAATAAATTTGGTACTCAATGGATTAGATTATAGTTTCAATTTCCTCTCACATGTTTTCCATCACTAAAATACAAATACAATTTTCTTTGGGAACCTGCAAAAGAAGAAGCATTTTGAAATTCCATTGTTAGAAAGCAACGTTATTTAGAGTTAGGCGAAATAGGCCATGTTTCTTATAGCTAGAGTAATATTCATGAAATATATTTTTTTCCCATCTCCTCTAGTTTAGATTCATATGACTAAGGTGCACAAGGATGTGCAACACCTTCAACTGGGGGAGATGACAAACCTTGCTTTTACCATATTTTAACCACCATATTTTTTCACAATCATCCTTTCCTTTTATATTATATACCTTTTTAAACTATTTTGATGCCCAACCCATGGAATCAATGCTCAAGGTAATATTTTTCATAAATTATGAAAGTTAGGTTTTGAATTCTAATTAAATTGTGGATTGAGGATAGTTTACTTTATATTTATTTGTATTGAATAATCAATCAAGTTAGAGTTTCTACAGATCATTGTTGTAGAAAATACTATAGGTTAATGCTATGGATCACTGCAGATATATGCTATGAATCACTTTCGGTCTATGCTATGGATCACTATAGGTCTATTCTATGGAACATTGCTAGAGGCTTGTTGTTGCATATCGTATCACACTATGTTGTTATACTACAAGGTGTTGCAGATGTAATGTTATGGATCTATGTATGATTTGATGGTGTGGACCTATGTGTTGAAGGGTATAATTCTGAGTCCATGTATGGTTATTTTCAACCATGTGAAGACTCATTACAACAATTTAGTTGAATGCATGCAATATGAACCATAAAATTGTTACTTAGTTATACCTACACATTCAAGATTTTAGCAATGAATTTGTTCTTCCTAGATAATATTCCCTGAGAATAATTAATTTTCCCCTACTGACTTAGGAATCTATGTTTAAGTTGATGAAATATATTAAGAATATATTATTCTCAAGAATGCTCATCAATGCTCTATTTTGTAATCTACAATTATAAAAAGGGATATTCATTTTTTATTAGGGACAATGTAGAATGTAGAATTTAAGAGAAGGGAAAATAAGCAAGTTATTTATTTGATGTATAAACTTTATCTTGATTGAAATACAAAAGTATGTTAAAGTTCCTACATTTTTAATTTTAAGTTATCTCTCCGTTCCACAAAGATAAGGCCCATTCTATAGGTGAAAATTTGTTTATATAGATTAGCTTCATTGGTTTATTTATTTGGAGTTAAGCACTTTCAATTACAATTACTTCATGTTATAGAATTTGGTAGATTAACTTGGTTCATTATTTTTATTATTTAATCTTGAATGCATAAGCTATGTGATAAACAAATTAACTGTAATGAAAATATTTTTTCATCCAACATTCATGAATTCTATAGAATCCAACAACTAATTCACTTCATCTATTTCCAGGACAAATTGTCTATACAGAGCAAGATTTGGCAATAAAGAGTCAGAAAACAATTGTATCTCATGCTCCACTTCCCTCTTAGGTGGTAACCATTTAGGATACTAAAACACTTCTTTGTAAACATGTAACAACTCCTCCAATTGAAATTTATTCTCTTTAGTACAACCCTCCATAAATTCCTTTATTTTCACAGATTCATCACCTGGATGATTCTCTCTTAAAAAAACTGATACAAACTTCCTACTAGAATTGATCAATTTGTTGGCTTGGTTAGCACTTACCAAAGAGATCTTGGATTTACCTTTGTGCGTATTGATTATGAAATAATTCCCATCCTTGATCAATTAGTATTGGATTTCTCTCCTTGTGAAGATTGTATGCTCATATACATGTAGGGATTCCAAACACTACACCACACATATCAAGTGATACTAAATCTGCCTCCAGTTGATCAATATAATATGCACTTATAGAAAATTTGATCTTACATTGTTTAGTGACCTTGATATATGAAACCTTATTTACCCATCCCAATGGATATGGGTTAGGATGATCATGAACTTCCAATCCAAGATTCATGACCAAATGTTTTGTTATGATATTGGCCTATGAAACGAAAATGAATAGAGCATCCAACATTGTCTTTTTGACGTTGATATTAATATGGAAAATTTTAGTAATATCCTTCTCTTCCTTTTGATGAAGGATAATCAGGTTTGACTCCTTCTACACTATAGTGAAAACAATATTTTCATCCACATCTAAGTCACTCTCTTCTAGGTTGCTTGAATCCATGGCTAATAGGTTCTTCTTCTTGGAATCCTTCTTATGGTTCTTTGGATTCATCTATGGATATATCTTCCAACACCTATATTTAGCGTGACTATAGATATTACAATGGTTTCAATGGTTATTTGGATACTTTCACTGATGTGTAGTGGTTGTTGTCTTCTTGTCCTTTCCTTTCCCATTCTTCTTCCTCTCCTTGGAAGCATCTTGGTGGTATTTCTATTTGGAACCATTTGGTTGTCCATTATTATGTCCTGTATTCTCCAAGTATTATGCTTTCACATATGACTCATCGAATATACTAGGTTTAAAGAGCATCAATTTCTTCCATAAATGGCTATGTATAGTTCCCAAATACTTGAGGAGTACATCTAGATTCTTGGGAGATATACCAAACATAATTTCCATGTTTCTAAACTCGACAACATACTCTTGCACAATCTATTGTTTCCTCTACCTAAAGTGATGATAATGGATCCATTAGTCCTCTACATACCCAATAGGGTAGAACTGGGTTTTTATGAGGGTTTCAAACACTTGCAACTAGTAGATTTCCCTCCAACTTAAGTGTCTTTGTGTGGTTTTCCCACTAAGTTAGTGCATGGCCCTCTAATTCCAGTTAGGAAATGAGATGTTTTTCTCTTATTTTATGTCATGGAAACTGAAATAAAGTTCTAATTGTTGCAACCAATGATTCAACTTAATAGCTTCAATCTTACATTGGTAGGGTTTGATTTCCACTTTCACTTCCATTTTAAACAAAGATTGTGAAGAAGTGATGATATTGAAACATGGTTTCTCTTTATCTGGCTCTTTTTTTGGCTCATATTTTAGGTTTTCATTATCTCTTGATTTCTCATCTCCAATTTATGATGTAGAGCCATCAACGTCCCCAAAAGTTCCAAAATTGATCGCTAGAGACACCATGAGGAGGGCCATGTTGTGAGAGATATCAACAACTTATTCTTTCATATTCACAAATATCTGCTCTACCTCATCTTGAGGGTTGTTATGAATATACTCATCTTCCATGGAAATGGTTTTATTAGTTCCTTCTTAATCCAATTCCTAGATCCTACAACTTCCCAGAAAATTATCTAATACATATATGAAATGTAAACTACCATAGACATTCCACTAGAAAATTCCATCTCAATAAATCTTACAATATTATGAAATATTTTACTATTCATTTTATTACGTTATATCTCAAATTTATGTAAATAACTAAAATCGAAATGAAAATAACAAGAAAATGAACACACAATCCACAAAATAAACACATTATGTGACCTAGGAAACCTAATATGGGAGAAAACCCAACTAGAAGGTGAGGCCTATGCTCTTCTCTCTTTCTCTCATTTATAAAATGAAATTACAATGAAAGGGGCACTCATGATGGATTTTCCATGGAAATTGTGGCTTGAATGGTTACTAAAAAATATATTGCCTCCTTTTTTATGCTTCAATATCCCACTCTTATATGGTCTACTCAACTATGTAATAATAACAATACAAAAGATTGAAGTCTTGAAGAAAATGTTGCGCTAGGGTTCAACACTGAAACCTGTCACCATCTGCCACCTTCTCTTCCATAGCCGCGACCATGGAGGCTGAGGGAGGGGGGCCCTTAGCCCCCTCCTATATTACAATCATAGGAAAGGAGCACAACTCCAATCACTTCAAATGCCCAACCTTCGAACTCCCGGAAGGCATGCAAAAATTAATCTGGGAGGATGAAATGCCGAAGGAAAAATAGATGGAAATCAACCCGAAAACCAATCAACCAAGAACCAGATGCACCTAGGAACCCGAAAAATGCATTCCACAAGCCCCGATATCCCCCAAATATACCATCAGCTCGCCAAGAATGGAGGATCAGAAGCACTATATGAGATATTTTGCTTTGATAGGAAAATTCCTGGGGTTATGGACTTCCGAAAAATACCTGGTCAAATGGATTCAACATTGGTGGAAACCCAAGGGTCATTATGACCTCCACCTAGGATCAAAAGGCTTCTTTATAATCATATTGCATAATCTGGAGGACATAAATCAAATCTTCGAAGGGGGGGCGTACTTCTACAACTCGGCAGGCCTGTTTCTCTGATTCTGGATGGAGAGATTCAGCCCAGAAAAGGAAGACTTCACCCATTCTCCGGTTTGGCTGTGGTTATACTCACTCCCTTAGGAATTTTGGCTCGAGGCGATCATCGCAGGGATTGGAAACACCATCGGTAGCTACGTCAAATCCTCAGAGGAAACCAAGCAACGAAGGTACACTGCTTATGCCCGCATCTGTGTTTATTTAAATATATCGAAACCCCTCCCTGGAACCATGATCCTGGATGACCAAGATGAAGAATGTTCCCAAAACCTAGATTATGAGCACATCCCCTTCTGTTATCGCAAGTGTCATGAGCATGGACATCTATTCCATGAATGCCCTCTAAATAACCCCCCCAATCTAGCTTAGGAATATTCTGACAATCCCAAGGATGACTTCACCCAAGTCACGGGTCGTCAAAAGAACCAAGCAAAGAGGGAAGCCCCCCAGGCCCCTACCAGACCCCCTACCAAGAACTCTTTTGATTCCCTTCAAACCCCATTGGATACCCCATCTTCCTCTATGAACCCTCTAACAACCCCTGCAACCGGTCAAACCCCTGTTATTCATGATCCCCCTATCTAATCTTCCTCTCAACCACTAGTCACGATAGCCTCTCTTCCAACTACTCTCGGGCTGGAAATGGGTGATCCAGACATGGACTTGGAGGACCAAGAGTTGGTAGGTATCGATATGGCCCATCTAGAACAAGCCTATAGTGAAGAACAACTATATACCATACCACCCGACCAACTATGCAAGGCTCACAAAATCTTCCTCAACTCATCGACATGAGGTACATCCCGAGCCAGCACCAACCTGGGAATACAAAAGGAAACCTCCAAGGAACAACACAAAACTACAAAGGAGGAGAAAAAGAGAGGCAGGAAACCAAAACACCATCTCATTCAAGACATCGGTAACTTTCTTGTCAACTCAGGTCAAATTCATTTGATCTCGGACAACTTTCCCCCCCTCCAACCCCCATCACCCTTATGAAGATACTATCTTGGAACATAAGAGGCCTTAACGCAAAGAGAAAACAAACGTTTCTCAAAGACATAATCAGGAAGGAACAGCCAGACATACTCCTCCTACAATAAACAAAATGTGCGGGAATAGAAGCACAGACCACTCTTCAACGATGTTGGACATAATCACAACATATGGAAGTGGATGCCAATGGGGAAGCAAGAGGTCTTGCACTACTCTTGAATCCATCCACCATTCTACTTGACAACATTTTTACCTCCAAATGGACCATCACAGCCTCTTTTCACCTCATTGGCTCGAACAAACAAGGCTACATCACAAACGTCTATGGACCCCCCAGACCAGGGGACAAAGAAGAATTCCTCCAACACATGGAATGGGTAGCAGAACACTTAGGCCCCCAAAGGTGGATCCTCGGGGGATATTTCAATATGATCACTGGGTTGGAGGAAAATAATGGAGGAAATCATTCCCTAGGGAATGACATCATGCTCTTCAACCATACCATAGGCCTACTAAACCTCATTGACATTGAAACAGAGAATGGATTGTTCACTTGGTCCAACAGATGCTCGAGGGACCAACATGTCTCCAACAGACTAGACCGTTTCCTAATATCTAAGGCCATCATGATGGATGGTCTAGCTTGGAATGCCACAGACATCGATACCACAGGTTCAAATCATTGGCCAATACTTCTAACTCTCAACATCACTGGCACCCCAGGCAGAAAACCTTTCTTTGAAAAATTCTAGTTTACACACCTAGATTTCCAAAAAAACATCAAGGCTTGGTGGGAGGAGGCGGCCATCCAAACAGGAACCCCAATGTATAGGTTCCAACAAAGGCTAAAAAACCTCAAGTAACACCTCAAAATATGGAATAATTCCACCTTCAATGATATATTCCAAGAACAAGAGCATCTACAACAGTAAATGTCGACACTACAACAACATATCCGGACACAAGGCCTAAAGGAATCCCTAAAAACATAGGAAACACTCCTCAACAAATAGATCGCAGAAATAAGAGCGCAGGAAGAAGTACTTTGGAGACAAAAATATCGCATCCAGTGGATGAAAGAGGGGGAAAAAAACGCCAAATTACTCCACAGATCCATGGTCCAGCGACGACAAACCAATCGCATCACCCACCTAATCTCAGAGCAAGGTACAAAAATTCAACAACATGCTGATATGGAAAAGGAATTGCTTACCTACTACCAATCTCTTCTTACAAAACACCCAACAGACCGCTCGTAGGCCATCAAATCTATCCTAAAAAACATACCCAAGGAGGTCACCAAGGAGAAAAATGAAGCCCTTATGAGACCAATCACTCAGGAGGAGGTCTATTAATCTCTTAAGGCTACCCCACTCAGAAAATCCCCTGGCCCAGACGGATTTACTTCAGACTTCTTTCACTATTGTTGGGGAATTATCCGTGAGCATGTTTGGGAAATCATCGAGGACTCCAGAAGATCTGGGAAGGTCCTCTAAGCCCTCTATGAAACCTTTCTCACCCTTATCCCTAAAGAAAGCAACACCACTTCTCCCTCGCATTTCAGACCCATAGCACTCTGCAATGTCATTTACAAACTCCTAACAAATATCATTGCAACCCACCTTAAGCCCATTCTACCATTCTTAATTTCCCCAGAGCAATCTCACTATGTAGAAGGTCATCAAATTATGGATAGAATAATCATGGCTCATGAAGTTATCCACTCCCTTCACTCAACCCAAACTCAAGGTATGCTTCTAAAAATGGATCTTTCTAAAGATTTCGACAAGTTAAGTTGGAGATACTTAAGATCCTCTCTCCTAGCCTTTGGCTTTGACCCCACTTGGGTCTCCTGGATAGTCAATATCACCACTTCGGCTCTATTTTCCATCCTTATCAATGGTGTCCCTTCCAAACCTTTCTCCCCCTCAAGAGGCATAAGACAAGGGGACCCACTCTTGCCCTTCCTTTTCATCATTATGGCAGAATGGCTTAGCCGCACTCTCAAAGAAACCATCAGGGACCACTCTCTCTCAGGCCTCACCCCCCATGTCTTTTCTCCCCCCATCTCACATAGCCAATTTCTAGATTATATACTTCTTATGGGACTCTCCCTTTGGACCTTTCGCTCCCTCAATCTGCCTAGGAGCCTCATTCTCCTTAAATTCGTCCTCCAAGCTCTCTCGATCTACACCTTATCAACCTTTGTGGCCCCCTAGTTTTATCCTCTCCACCTTAAGAATGATCCAAAGAATATTCATGTGGCAAGGAATCAAAGAAGGACGCAAAATTTCCTTGGTAAGTTGGCAAAAATTTTTCATCCCAAAAAAGCAGGAGGCCTCGGTCTACGTGACCCAGCCATTCTCAACAAAGTCCTCAGTGATAAAATCTAGTGGATATGGTTAAAGAGACCTCAAGATCTTTGGGCATGACTGTGGAGGAATAAAGACACCCTCGCAACCCCCTAAAGAGAACTCAATATATGGAATGGTCAAAGCACAAGGTCACTCATCTGGAATGCGGCTAGGAACAATCGAGGACTCATCATGGACCATTCATTCTGGGAATTGCAAAATGGATCCTTGACCTACTTCTGGAGTGATTCATGGAAAAAACTCCCAGCCTTGAATACAGATCCAAATCTTAGTAACCTCATCCCCCTCACAACTACCATAGGACTTCATATATTCATCGACTTCTGGAAGCCTTTCGATCCAGGGGAAATCTGGCGTACCTAGAAAAACTCCCACGAGCACCTAAATATTCCCCTGGCGTTCAACGTCTGACCCCTATAGGAGCATCTTGACTCAAGGAAAAATTTGAGTCAACAAGGGTAGGACATTCTTAGGTGGGGCCACTCCACCACAAGCACCTTCAACATCGCAGAAGCTTACTATTTAAAAGCGGGTCACAAAACCTTACCTTGAGAGGATGTTTGAGGGAAAATATGGGACATAAATTCATGGCCGAAATTTAGTACCTTCCTCTAGTTAGTGGCACCCAACAACATTCTTACTTGCGATAATTTAAGAAAATAGGGTTTCATTGGCCCCTCTTGGTGTCATCTATGTGGACAAGAGGAAGAAACCCAAACCATCTCCTCAACCTCTGCCCCTATAGTTCGTGCATTTGGGATCATAGCTCCAACATCATGAGAACAATGGACAAGAACTGCACGGGTATAAAGGAAACCATTGAAGACTGGAGAAGCTCGATCTTTCACTCTCCCATCCTCAATAGGATATGGCAGTTGATCCTAGGCTTCATTCTCTGGAAAATATGGAAAGAGAGGAACATACGAATTTTCCATTCGGTCACCAGGACGTGGCAAGATGTTTGGACCACAATCCACACCAATATCAATGAAACCATCTCATTGCATCCCTGGATGGAGCAGGATCTGAAGAGCCCACAAAATGAATAGAACATCCTCAGAGCATGGCGACTAAATATCATTCCTACCCCAAAAAGTCCTGTGGTAGCTACAGGATGCAAGACCAGCCCCACTCATTGAGAAGCTCCACCCACAAGATTTTTTAAACTTAATTTCGATGGAGGATCCAAAGGGAACTCGGGACCAGCTGGCTACGGGGAAGTCATCCAGAATAGTAAAGGGGAAATCCTCCATATCCTGGTAGGTAACATGGGGCACAATACCAATAACGATGTAGAAATATGGAGCCTCCTCTGTGGCCTACAAGTATCCTCAGAGAAAGCAATTTTCCCCCTCATTATGGAAGGGGATTCGCAAATCGTTATAAATCGCCTCTCATATTTTCTCAATGGGGCAGACTCAGAGAACATTTCTCTGAGACGACGGCTCATGAATGGGCTCTGCAGAATAAAATCAACTCTCCAACCTCAATAGGTAATCCTCCCATGCCATGTAAGAAGAATGGCCAATCAAGTTGTTGACTGGTTGGAAAATCTTGGAGTTGAGATGGAAGAAGGTGTATTCTCTTGTACCCCTTCCACCAATCCCACTCACCCCACAGTCATTTCTTGCAGGAACATCTCTTACACCAAGGACCTACCCCTATATGGGGTGTCACCATGACATGACGGTTTTCAGTTGGGATGAGGCCACTTGGTTAGGCCACATTCCACCTAGTGCCCGTCCTTCGCCACCTCCCCTCCTCAGTCGCCTCCAGCTTTTAAACTGCCTGTCACCACCCTCCACTTCTCATTTTCACCCCGCAGCTCACATGCTCTGGAAGATCTACACCTTCTGCATCTTCATGGCGCCGTGCATAGGGTCTTCCCAATCGTTTTAGCTCCATCCTTTGCCACCCATTCATATAGTCATGATGTGGTCTCTTCTGCCTCACTCATTCGCTCGTAATTCTCAAAGCCAAACCTCTCGGGCTCTTTCTTCCTTTCATTTTGCGACCGAGATCTAGTGTGACATCTACTGGTTTTATAACCCTAATTTGCACCAGACATGATTACCTAGCATCAGGCCATCTCATATTCCTTCTTTTTTGAGCTAGTACTAAACAACTCTTCTTAAAAACACCCTTTTTAAAGGCACACGCACCCTGCTCCACTACAACCCACGTGTATACTCTAGCTGACCCACTACAGCCCGCATGTACACGCTAGTTGACCCACTACAACTTGCGTGTACCTACAAAAGCATGAAAATTGGAAAGTTGTTGATGGAACACACAGTTTTGGGTAAGTTAAGTAAAACTTTTGACCATGCATGTCCAGTTACTCGACCAAATACCTAGCTCCTTCTAGCCTATAAAAGAAGGGGTAGGGGTCCCATTTGAAAGAAGGAAAATCACAACAAAGAAACTCTACCCAAATTAGCATTCCCCTTGCCTCAACCTTTTGTAACTATTGTGTGAAGAGAAGCATATACAAAAGAAGTTGGAGCACAGTTGAAGAGGATCCTAGGACCAGATTCGAGGAGCAGTGGCCAATCTCACTATTGTAAGGTATTCTTGTGAGATTAACAAAAGAAGTACTTTTCCCATCCTGCCATATGAGGTTTTCATTGTTTGAATATTGATTATATGTTGATTAAATATCTAACCCATTAGTTCATAGATCAAATGCATGTGGAGTTATTCGTTTGTCTTTTGTGAATGCAGGTCAACATTGGGAGGAGAGTTGCAGTTGAAGAGCAACCAAACGTGAAAAAGGATCGACATCAAACATAGAAAATAAGGTACGTCAACTTGATCTTTTTAACCTTGTATTTACATATGAATAATGGGGTTTAGGCATGGGATGATGGTAGAAAGTAGGAAGCTTTATTTCATTTATGCATGAATGATAAAACCCTTAGTGCTAGTCCATAGGAGGAATTTCCCACCCACAACAAAATTGGCGACCATACTGGGGAACTCTCGAGTTTTCTGGGGATACTTTTTTGGTAGTTTTAAATTGGCTTCATCACCTTTTTTTCTAGGTTTTTGCAAGAGTCTAAGATAGTAGGGATTTTGGTCTTCCATAACAGTATTCCCTACTTTCTTTTCTTAGTTGATTTTTATTTTACGGAAGTCACAGTGGTACACGCGGTATGTATAAGGTCTGCATGCGTGTACCCTCACCCTACCTTCACACAGCCTGCGTGCACACGCTAGCTGATGAAGTGTCAATCGCATGTCTGAGTTCATATTTTTTTTTTTTTTAGAGAGGCAGTCATCCTCTCCCTTGTCACAAGTGATCCTTCTCAGTGTTTTTTTGGATCTCATTCTAGTATCTGTTTTTGTATTTTGTAGCTTAGGTATCACCTCAGATTGGTTTTGTTCTATGAAATTTTCCTTGAATTGTTTTTCTTTTCTGTCAAAGTAAGTTTCTGAGTCTTCAAGGGACTCTGGTTCTCAATACCAATAGTCTCTTCTAGTGTTTGATTGCTTGTTTTTTCATTTTTGAAGAATTGCAGAGGTACATGCGGCCTGTATAAGACCTGCATGCGTGTACACGCGCTCTTGTAGTTTTTTTTTTATTAAATAGTCAAGTAGTTGTTGGTTTGCATTAATAACCAGGAAAAGTTTTGCTTTCATAAGTTTTTGTCTATTTAATTAGGAAAATAAGTAGCTTGTAGTCAAGCGAAATCATTTTTTGAGTTTTCTATTCAAATATCTTAGAAAAAATTTAGGTTGAAAAGTTTATTAAAAATAAAAATAAAAAAATTCAAGAAGAAGTTATTTTGTTTCCAGCTTTCTGTGTATATTTTCTTTCGTCTCTTAAAACATCACTAGTTTCACTTTCATAACCTTTGACTTAAGACAAGCCATAAAAAATTAACGATTAATTAAAATCAACTAGACTTTATGTTTGTAGGGTCCATCAACTACTCTAGGCTAGAGCCTTGATTTAGGTTGGAGAGGAAACTCTTCAAGGCTGCAAAACATACATAAGAGTCTGTGCTAGGGAGTGTTAAAAGTCCAATATCATGAAAGTTATCTAGAACCCCCCTCTAACACAGGGGATAAACACGAGGTCACGTGCATAAAGTTAGTGGAGATAATCCCTCCAAATCCAGACCAAGCATAGTGGGGAACGCATATAGAGGGATTGTTTTGGGATTCTGTCGATTGCATTTGCCACGGAGATTCGTGGGTCTCGAATCTGTTCGAGTTCCTTAGTTGTCTTCCCGACCACTTGATTTTGATACCCTTGACAGGTTTCGGCCTTGGTACCCTACTAATTGCGGTCCAACCGCCTGGTGACTGTTCACGGACTGACAACCTAGTTTCCATTATTTTAGGGACTTACACAAGTGACTGCGGGGGTAGACCACGGTACCTAGGATAGACATCGGTCCACACTTTGCAGAGTATACCTAGAGGGTGCTTCCGTATTCGATTTTCACTTTCACTGGTAATTGTCTCTAGTTTTGGTTATTGTAACTGTTCTTCCAACTAGTTTAGCCATTGCTTGTTTTATCTCGTAGGGACTTTTTCTAATGTGTGTTGTTTTTGAACGAATAGAAAACCCTAGTGTGTCTTTGATATTATTACACATTGGAGGATCATGAGCTCCGCCAGTCACGAAGGATTCTTGGCCTACCACCGGTTACACTGGAGCCACCCCCGCCACCGCTAAGGCGAAAGCTAGACCAACAAGGGTCTTTGAGGCGACCGGGTCACAAGAAACTATGCCCGACCAACATCCGGAGGAACCAACCATTTCATACCTTGGAGAAAAATCTCTTGGTCCATCCGAATCTCCAACCACTAGTATTTCGGTGCCCATCATCATACAAATTTATCCTTATGAGCACCAAATAGTGTCACACGTAGCAATGGAAACAAACGTTGCCACTTCTTCCAAGAATTCTCCTATTACCACTACGATTGTCACCATAGGGGGTGTTCCACCTCCTAACCCACCATCATCGGTCTGAGCCACCATGGTCTCAACTGCCTCTACCTCAAGCAGTGGTCTGATCTTGTCTTTGGTGATGACCACTGCTCCTTTCACACAGAGTGCAACAGGCCCTCCATTCTCAAATGGGATGCCTAGATCAGGTACAAGCCCTGTATTTTTATACTCCACTTTATAGACTTTAGGTATGGGGGGAGGGAGCTCTAACACTCCTCTGCAAGGACCCATGGGGGGCACTTCAACTCCCTTTAACACTTTCCCTTATGAAGGAGGTCATATACCTCCTTCGTCCCCTTCGCTCGGCGGT